>JAYEVH010000302.1:0-292435 GCA_036346255.1 Ampelocalamus luodianensis | reverse complement strand
GAGCCTTTCACGACTCATGTTACGAGCGACTTACTTCAACGCCGTCAACAAGCGTCTTCATCACGAAAAAACACTCAAATTGTATTGTTCATTGCCACGCCTCGAGTTCTCGTGGCGCTCGAGCGCTCTCAGCGGTCCACCTAGATGGTTACCAAACAAGCGAAATTTGGTTACTTAACCTATGCGGAGGGTGGTTGTATACTACATCTTTGAACGTCACGGAATGCGTCACGCCCGTCTTTGCGGTGCGGGTCGAGCCAAGCCCAACCGTTCGGTGTGGTAGGATCTTCATGTCGGCGGGCGCTGTCATTCGTTAGCGTATGCGTCGTATCACTCGGTGCGTCTGTAAGTCCCTTCATCGTAAAGCCGTGGTACCTCTGCAAAATGGAATCGGTGGCCGTTTGCCATGCCTATCTACCCAGGTACTGCTGCGTCACGAAGCCGATCCATCGCTCTTGCGGCCCTTCTTCGTCTGCTCTGTAGTGGAATAAACACAACAAATTGATGCAGACATAACATATGACTAAATGACCTACAATGTTATTAAGCAATGCAGTGTACTTACAAGTAGCGCGCCTGCATGGCGATCACCCTAGGCGAGGATCTCCACAGTGCGGCTCAGCGCCTCATCACGGTTGTGGGTTGTAGGCCTCAACCATGTGGGAAGACCGGATGACAAGTTGTCCTCGGTACACGCATCACGGTGGCATAGCAAGCTCAACCGTCGGGCGTTGTGCCTGCACAAAACATCCAATCAAAGGCCCATATTACATCGTCTCGTCACGAGACCTCGAATTCGTTGTGGAACTCGGGGTATATGTGGCAGCGCCCTATCCTAGACCACCCGATCTTGCCCGCGATCCGCCGGGATCCCATGGTTGGGCCTTCCGAGATCTCGTCGTCCGCAACCATAGAAATGTTGTGTCTTCGGGTAAGGGTGGGCTAGCGCAGAGAAAATCTGGCCGTCCGACGCGAAAGTGCTCCCGACCCGCGGTATAATAGCGTGTAGCGGCAGGCAACCACGGGCTATGTTCCGTCTGACGTGACTAGCTGCGGCGTCGCCACGAGACCACGATGCGATACAACCTGTCTGGTGAACCAGCGTTATCTTCGCGGCACATCCTCATTGTCGGCGTCCACGATGGACTCCGTAAGGTGAATATAACTTCGGTACCCATGTCTCCCACTGCATGCTAGGAACGCAGCCACAAAATAAACAATAAATATGCAATTAGGTGGCATCGAACCACCTCCTCAGTTCGTCATTCGGGCAATGCATGAATTAGCGCCGACGTGCGTTGAGCAGCCCTTAGACCTCTCGGGGATAGGATGCGGCGATGATGGAGACGGCGCCTTCTAGTCCGCAGGCCTTGGGAGGAACAAGCGCGGCCCTGCAATGGTAGCGGTAATGAAAGTGGCGTCTTGCGATGTCACGGTCATCTCCCCGCGGAAGTGGGCGTGTGGGTCTCCGGCGCCAACGATCAACGGCGGAAGAAGGCGGGCATCAATTAGGAGGTTTTGCCCATGTTCGACATCAGTGAAGCATGTCGATCCAGTTAGCGAAGTCTCGGGCGTCTGCTCAATCCAACGGCCAAATCTCCTCGGCTCCGTGTCACGAGTTGGCGGTCCATTATCACCGATCCAAGCGTGGCGATCTGGCGTCCCGTACCTCCTCGAGTAGGGGTGGTAGAGTATGTGCCATTGCTACAAATAGAGACAACTAACAGTTAGTGAAATCTAAATGCGATTATGCGCTACAAACGCAATAAGAAAAATTTAAATACGTCATTACCTAATCTAATCACAGCGTCGAGCAGCGCGCTGCGCCTCAGCAGCTATGGCGTGGCGTTCGTTCATATCTGTAGCGCAAAACATCACACGAATGACATGATGTGAAGCGATGTGACCGGCGTGATTTAAAGAAAAAACAAAAACATTTTTTGCTTTCGGTGGAAAGCCGTAGCGTAGAGAGCTAAGCGTCGCTCGGTGCATGCGACGTTGCCACGAATTAGGGAGCCTCTTCTGGCGTTGCTCGATGCTGCGACACTGCAGGCGCGGCCGAGCGACTGACACTTCGTTTAAAATTATTTAAAATTATTTTTAATAATATTTAATATTTTTAAAAAAATCTACATTTTCCAAATTTTATTTAATTTTTTTAAAAAAATTAAGAATTTTTTAGATGTTCTTCTTTTAAAAAAAAAATTACGAAGGGGGCATTTGCCATCTGGCCAGAGAATGGTGGCTCTTGCGCCAGTGAGGCGGTGGTTCGCCCTCGGTACATGATGCGTGCATTGTAGAGGCTATTTTAAAATTTTCACTTAAGGCTATTTTTGAAATTCGAAATTGCTACAAGGCCAAATATACAAAATTTCAAAGTACTACCCATAGCTATCTCCCAGTCCTAGCACGGTAGCACCTGGTCAATTTACTTATCACTAGCTGCCGCCTCCCAAAACGACACGTGCCGGATAGGAAGGCAGTTTCGTCCGACCGACCGACCGAGCACATCGATCGCGCGAGCCGGCACCCAGCACGTGCCCGGCAGCTGCTAGGTCCGATCGGGCGCGCGCTGGCGCGGATGGGCGAGCCACTGTTGGCTCGTGGAAACAGCGTAGCATAGCGCGGAGTTAACCGCCTCTCAACTATTCAAACTTTGACCGATCACAATTTTTAAAATATTTACTACCTCCGCCTGCGAATACTTGGGCACTTCTGAATTTTTTTTTTACTGTTTCCAAAGTTAAGCTTTGACAGCTACCGATACATTTTATGAAATGTTGTGAAAGTATAGTATTATAAAAGTATTTGTTATGACAAATATAAAAGTATTATTTTAATATGATCAATCTAAATATTTAGAACAATATTATTGATTGAAGATTTTGAAGTTTGAATGGCCCGAGTCAAAAGTGCCAATTAAACGAAAACAGAGGGAGTAGTTAGGGAAGATGAAAATCATATAGCTGGATTTGTCACAAAAAAAAATACTTTAATGATTTTGTATATCTATAAGTATTTATATATTTATTACTAAAAAAATTAAGGGTCAAAGTTTGAATAGTAAAGTCAAAGTTGTCAATTATTTGAATACGGAGGGAGTGGATCATTGGAGCTTGCTAAAAAAAACTCCTTTCATACACTCCTCATCGCTGATAAAACCTTTCGGTTAAGTTAATAAAGTGGTATATGACCAACCACTGATATTAATAAAATGGATAGACCATTCAACCACCGGTGCAGAATCAAGTCATTATATGACCAACCAGTCAAACATGCTAATCAACATGTTTTGGTTGCCAAGTGATGGATCTAAAAATCACATGGTGTACATACATAAAATCCTCTTTCCAACATAAATAAAATGTTCAATTTTAACCTGATAAAATTTACCTGTTCATGTTTACCAGTTACCCGAGAGTAGAGTACAAGAAAACAGAGGCGACAAACTAACATTCCTGACAATGACATACTTCATTACCTGTGACGGCACGCCTTATGGAAGCTGCAGCCTGCAGGTTTCTAGCCCCGTCATATTCCTTTCACTTCGACAAATCAGGGCCTAATGTTTCTGAACAGCTACAGGTCTTCACTTTTCACAACTCCACAACGTTTGTTACATGCAAACAATACAGAATCTTCAGATTTTAACCTCGTCGGATTTTAGGAATCTCTGGGATATCTGAATCTCAAAAGCCAAAAAGGCATCTCTGAATTATTGTGATATGGAGCACTGCCGACTTCTCTGAATTCTAAAACCTAGCACATTTATCTTACCAAAGTGCAGAGCTTCTTCTCTTACAGTAGGGTTGGGAACTGAGATATGCAGAATAGTCACCTAGGACAAAAGATATTGAAGATAAGTGAGGACATGAGATTTTGGGTTAGGGCGCAATCACATCAGAATACTACTAGCGCATTTAGTTCATGTTTAGTGTACACCACAAGAGTGGAAATAAACTTAAGCACGGCAGCATAGTCAATTAAAAGATGACGTGAAGATTGTTCACTAACTTTTCAGGAACCAAAATGCAGAGTTTATCAGTGAGAAATATCTGATGAAGCTTTGATTCCATATCCAGATAATTTGGGATTATTAATCACAAGCTTGCATACCAGATACTTCCCTACAAGGCTGCAACAATTCACTGGTAAAATGGATAGACCATTCAACCACCGGTGCAGAATCAATCAACATATAGAAATAGGAACACTAAAACTACACCGATGGTACAAAAAAACTAAGGACTTGCAGAACACAATTCACCTAGCAGAACACAATTCACCTAACCTTCAACCCATTCTGTAATATAACGTGATCTTTGTACAATTGTACGACTGAACTATCTTATGGTTGGTACTGCCATAGCTCCAACTAACCAATAAAAGAAAACCCAAAATAACACCCTGCCTTGATATTAAGCATGGTGTTCTGTTGTGTACCAATCCAATTTTGAAGCTCAGCTACCTTATTCTAGAAACATAAGAAAGTAGCACTGAAATGGCTTGTACTTTCACTTTTTTACAAACTCCCCACTTGTACTTCAAAAAATGGCAGTCTTATCATATGCATTGCAATATGTACATGCTGAGTTTAATTTGTCACAAAAGATCCGATTCATGTGAGTAATTTTGAAATTACAGTGGTAAATTAAATTGTCAGGCTGTAAAGTGCAGATGATACTCTAGAAAGCTAAAATATACAAGGACATAAAGAATCCGAAAATGTACATGTAGGTTCACGATCTATTTTCTCAAAAATTATGGACACTGACAACTATATTCTGACTGAATTTAGATGTCAGGATTCACTACTGTCTTGGGTAGATGTTTCATGTTTGTTCCTTTACGACAACCACAAAAGAACTGCAGCGCTAAACGACATCACCAGCCATCAGGGCTCCTTAGAATTGGGCAGATCAAATATTGATACACATACTGCATGGAATATCCTTGGAAGCAAGGAGTCACCAAGGAACCAGTACAATATTGGTTCACTGTGGCTTGAGGATAAACTTGGGAAATCGACAGGTTCATCATCAGATTAACCCAGAATAGTAAGACACAAAGTGGTTTATCATTTATATTCACAATCATGATACGCGTCATTGCTAAATTTCAACTGGATGGCAAGAACATACCAGTAAATTGATTACGATGTGCAACTCCTGGTTAAAAAATTAAATTGACTAGATTGATTATAATTATTACTGCGATGTTCAACGAAAAGTTAGCTTGACTGTGAGTTTTTAAAATCTTGGTTGAGGCTCGTTTGTTTCTTATTGTAATCTTTTGTGCTCACTCAATTTGACATGTTATATAAAAAAACAATGAGAAAGAGTCCATTGCAAAGATATATGTTTCAAGCATGCCATACATATATATGTATCTCTATAAAAAAAATGCTCAAATAAAAAGATGTATGCTTCAAGCATGCCATCAGTGAAAAGAAGTATGCTACAAGCATGCCACATGTAAGAATTGAGTGTGGAGCAATAGGTTGCTACATGAGCACTGCTAGCTCATCTAGATTTAAAGTTTGCTTCACTTTTAGGTTTTAACTTTTCATTGTGATATCTCATTGTACTCTCTATAATTGGTTTGGTCATTGTTGAGATGCCTGTCATTAATTTAAATTGCTTAATCACTCTAAAGATTTGTTTGACATTGTTATATGGTATATGACTTTATATGATCCCAATAGCTCTACTTAAAAAGATGGCTTGGTTACTTTAAGTAAATCAATGCAAAATATTTTGGATAATCTACAAAGCTTCTTAATTTTTACTCTATTTGATTTTCTTAGAATTATTCTTTCTTTGATGCTTCTTGATGATTACATTGCCAAAGGAGAGAATTGAGATAGGGGAGAGATTTAGAAGAGATTTGAGACTTGTCACTTAAAATGCTTTTTCTGGTTTGATTCTTCACTTATATCTATTTGAAGCTAATTCATCATACTATTTTGAGGTGTTGTCAATGTATTCATCAAGGGAGATTGTTAGACTATGTAGCTAGGTCTAGAATATTTTAGTTAATGAATAATTGACAATATTGCTTATTGATGTTATTTGAGGCGCGTGGCGTGTGTGTGAACTAATGTCGGTAAAGTTGGGAAGAACTTGCAGGGAAAATATGTTGTTTTGGTCTTTGCATATGCAAGGTAACTTGGAGGCGATCGTGGTCTCTGGCGGTGTGAGGAGATGGCTTGTGTGCGAAGTCATGGTCAGAGGGTCGAAGATTTGGAGGAGATGGTTGGGCTCGAGTTGGAGCGCGTAGAGATCAAAGATGGATGATGCATGTTGGAGCTACGAGTGCGGTCTAGAGAGCTCGACATGTGACGATTTTGGGGTGTCCAAAATTAGCTTTGTAATCTGTGTAAAGCCCACGTGTTGGGCCCTAGAACTTTAGTGGGCCATCGTGGGTGACTATGTGCAACTAGAAGGTTTTAGGTGTGGGGTCCTAGGAGTCTATATATATCACATATGTATATATATATATATATATATATATATATATATATATATATATATATATATATATATATATATATATATATATATATATATATATATATATATATATATATATATATATCTGTGATGGGGATGCACAGTGGAAGGGATTAGGGCGTCGCCTTTAGGCGTGAGGGGAGGACTCTCGGCGGGAGGAGGTTTTGTCTTTGGCGGCTTGGTGTGAGAAAAGGCGTAGACGCTGGAAGGATTCTTGGCGTGAGATGACATGCGGCTATGCGCAACAAAAGACAGTTTTTGGTGTTAATCAAGAGATTGCAATTGCATGTGATGCATGCTTTTGCTTGGTGATTAAGAAAACATCTTTTGAAGTTTGATCTCGGAGAAAAGAATGCGAGAAAAAGTAGCGCATTGGTCTTAGATGAGAGCGATGTTCTTTTTTTAATGTGCTACGATACTCGTACCACATGAACAACGCATCATATTGTTTGCTCTGATGAGGCGTGCAGTTGCTATAGTGCACAGTACTAAGAAAAATACCTTCTCCTTTTTGTTGTCTTTTTGTTCTCGTGTTTGTACTGTGTTGGCAGGTTGGACAATCAAGAGACAGTAGATTAGAGGAAAAAGTTACCGCTACGGATTACAATCATTCACCCCCCCTCTGATTGTCATTAACGATCCTACAAGTGGTATCAGAGCAAAGTTGCTATGGCGTCAGAGAGATATGTGAATCGTCCCCCATGCTAGATGGTACTGATTTTGCATTTTGGAAGTGTCGTATACAAGCTTACATTGAGGCGCAAGGTAATGATGTTTGGAATAAGGTTTCGAGACCGTATGTGGTTCCTATTATTGTTACTAATATAAATAAAACAGATGTTGATTTAAATGCTCAAGCTCGTAAATAAAACAGATGTTGATCGTGTAGCTCATATTAATTCTGCACACTTAATATGAAAGACTCTTTGCGATTATCATGAAGGAACCACTAAAATTAAGAAAGTACGTAAATATCTTTGTCAAAAAGAATATTCTGATTTTGCTATGAAGCCTAGTGAATCTATTGATGATCTTTTTGCTCGTTTTGAGAAAATATTGAGTAATTTACGCGGTGTTAATGTTATCCCTACTGATAAAGATAATACAACTAAAATTTTGAGATCTTTAGGTTCTGATTGGTTGATGGTTGTCACAACTATTAATCAAACTATCGATCTAGATACTTTAATCATAGATGATCTTTTTTCTAGATTGAAAACCTATGAGATGGAAGTCATGCCATCTAAGATCGATAAATCTTTATCTTTAGCACTTGTGACTGACCCTATGCAGGCTGGTTTGTCGAGTTCTTTTTCTATGTCTGTTTTGTCTTCTTTTTCAGAGGAACAGTTCGAACAGCTCCCTAAAGAGGACTTAGTGTTGATCTCCTCACGGTCATACAAGGCACTCAACAACATGAGGATGAGGAAGGGAGGTGGAGTGTCAAGTTCGATCAGGTGTTATGAGTGTGACGAGCCAGATCACATTAAGGTGGATTGTCCCAAACTCAAGGGAAAGGTGATCAAGGAAGACAAGAATTACCGTCGTCGGCCATCCAAGAACAACAACACTAAGGGTGACAATTTTTAAATCGGAAATTGGCTAAAGAGATACTTTTGGCTATCGAGCATCTTGATCGAGTGATGTGGAATCGAGTTGCGATGGCGATGACCACGATAATGATGATGCTAAGGGTAAGAAGAAAAACAACGGCGACTTCACGGACATGTGCTTCATGGCAAGAAAGCGACAATGACAACGGCGATGAGCGGTGATCCCGATGAGGTAAGACCATCATATGATGAGTTTGAAGATGGTTTGATTAAACTTGCTATTGAATTGAGAATGACAAAAAAAAACTGAAAGAAAATAATTATCTTGTTGAAAGCTTAACTTCTGAAATTAATAGACTTAGAGCTTCTATTCCTAATGATGAATCTTGTGAGTCTTGTCAAGTTTTACACTCTGAGTTGGGGACTGCTAGAACAATTAATGCATCAACCTTTGTTCAACTTGAGGATGTAACTGCTAAATTTGATGAACTAAGATTGACACATGATTCTTGTGATGAAAAGTTAAAACTTGCAAATGATAAAATTGAAAAGCTCAAGTTTAGTGTACTACATGTTTAGAGTCAAGTACTTCAAATGCTCAGATTAAAACTTGCTCTAATTGTGAACATCGCATCATACTGTTTGCTACAATAAGATTTATCGTGGTCATCGTCAATCTGCGCCCGTTTAGACAGTAACGCGGCATTAGTCGTCATCCAACTTTGTAAGCTTCCGGTGTTCTTTGTGCCCAAAAGAATTGCTCACATTTGCTCAACCATCCAAGTGGATCGTCTTTGCCGTCATATGTAGGGAAATCAAGCTTGTGATACTGCGGTACCCCGGCGGTGTCAGTGAGGTGCGGAACAGCCGGGGGAGCCCGTTGGGTGACAAATTTAGGCCATCCTTCCAGCGTGCCATTCTGCGCGAGGGGGCAGTGACATTTTTGGCAGCCGGGTGTCATGCAGGGTTGTCATCGGGGAGGTGGTGATGAGGTTCGCCACAAGATCCGTAGCAGCCTACGAGGCCTACGGTGGCAGAAGCGACACGAAGGGTGGCAAGTCTTTGGGGGATGTGAACAGGCCAGCATGGCCTCCCAGCTTCAGCTCCAGTGCCTTGACGTGAAGTTCTAGCGCCGCTACGCTTTCCTGAATTGCCGTGTCGGTGTTGGTGTCCTGGATTGCCATGTTGGATTCCTTGATGTCTGTATTACTCTTGCGCATATCCAAAACAACTGCCATGATGTCGTCGATGGTGTACGCCGCCATCCTGGCCTTGTTTGCATGGGTAGCCATGGTGATCGGCTCTGATACTAAATGTTATAGCTGCCGTCAGCTATGAAGTTTGTAGAGTGGATTGCTCACGGGATGCGAGGGTTGTCGGCGCGTGGGCGCTGTTATAATAGTAGAAGGGTAGCAGGGAGAGACTAAAGAACTAGAGGATTGAAGAGAAGCACGAGGTAGAAAATAGATTGTTCATTGCCTCCTCCATCGATTACACAATAGGTCCCTTATATAGGACCGGTTGTGGCCTAAGGCCTGAGCTAATACTTGAATACAATTCTGGACTCTACTCGGATGACTCCTGGTCGACTCCAACAGTCCAACTCCAATTGAAGTTCCTGACTACAACTCCAAGTCTTCAGGTGGCAGCAGCTTCCTCTTCCTGCGCCGAGTGCAACTCAATCTGGTGCCGCTGCCCTCTCTGCCTTCTCTGATAATGATTCCCCTAATACGAGTCCACAACACCTAGATAAAGAAGAAAAATGTGAACGAACTAAAAAAATAGGAAAGTTCTATTCACTTCAATGCTTGATTTGGCACATGAATAGTCTGATAAAAAAACAATGTGCCTCGGAAGTACTTACCTTCTAGTGCCGGAATGCTAGGACCACAGCAATACTGAAAAGTACCAAGAGAGCGGCATTTCCGCCAGGCAAAATATCTTCATTGGTTGAATCAGGTGATCTAATGGATGAAGCAGCATAACCAAAATTAGAATCAATAGGCACTTACATGATGATGATATGTTGAACATCACAGAAAGCAATACAATTTAGAAACTCGAAGTATTAGTTTTAAGGGATTGTCTATTCGTAAGATGACTGAAATTTTATTAAGCATAAGTCATATGTTTTATCTATTAGATCAATATTCAATCATATAACATACCAATCTCTACATAAATCCAATGGTAACAAAAATTAACTTGAGAAAATTTTAGGCGACTTAGTGTAGATATCATTGGGATATGCTCATGATCTTAGGATGATGTGACAATTGGCAATGACGTTGAAGGTTTGCGGAAACACGCGTTTTCGGCAAATATCAGGTTCTGTCAGGCCTCAGGCGGTCAGACCGGCCTTGGTGGCGGTCAGACCGGCCGTTCCTCAAGTTGTTTATCGGGTGAACTAGCTGGCGGTCCGACCGGCGGCGGCGATGCGGTCGACGACGGCTAATACCGGCGGTCGGACCGCCATGAAAGTTGTTTTGGAGTTTGAGGCTAGGCCAAAAATAGAGGGTGTAAGCAAGAGAGGATGTTCTACTGCTCTTGGTCCCATAATTTTTTGAGCATCCAAGCAAAAGTTCTATTCGTTTAAAATTTCCAGAGAGGTTGCGGATTTCAGAGTTGGAATTTTGGCTAAGTCCCTTGGTGGCGGTCAGACCGGCCATCTGTTGGCGGTTAGGCGGCGAGAGCAGTCGAGCCGGCCGTGGTGGCGGTCTGACCGGTTTTGACTTAAGTTGCTGGCATTCTTGGTAGCGATGTGTTGGTTGTTAGGTCAATTTCATGGGTTTCAGTGCATATGTGTTGCATGATGCATGTTTTGACTAACGTGGGTCAAGTTGTGAAGAACTTGTTTCCGGATTCGATTGCTTGTCTATTGTTGTGCGAGTTGCTTGGTGGTCACCGGCACGGTCAACGCGAGGATGATCGGGACTAGGCTTGGAGGCGAGGTTGAGCGATCGGCGATACCGAGTGAGGTCAATGGACTCAAGCATGGTGCAAGATGGACAAAGGTAGTGAGCAGGCGATTCGGTCGCGACGAGGTTGGATCAACCGTGCGGGGTCTGCAAGTGTCATGGTGGTTTCGGTGGGAGCCGGATGGGAGAGACTTGCCGACATGATGAGAGCCGTTTGATCAACCTACACGTGGCGAAGCATCGCTTGCTTTGCACAATCTGGACTCGGTCTTCGGAGAAGGACCGAGAAGGGGTATTTTGGTAATCTTACCAAATATCACCTTGGTTACCTCTTGCCAACCCGCGGCGCAAGACGGTGCGTGGAGAAGCGGATTAGGTCAAGAGGAGATGAAGACATCGCTTTAAAATGCATGCGTGTGTGACCCGTTTGTTTTGGGCCTTAACGGGAGCTCATTAGGGAAGCTCTTCTAGAAGGTCTATGCCTCCACTATAAATAGAGGAGGGAGGTGGCTGCACCCCTTCAACCCTTTCATTGTGATTGAAACCCTAGTTTGCTTAGGGAGAGGAGTAGTGGAGGTTAGGGTTCTAGAGAGTTTTGATTTGATTTCGTGCTCATGTCTTGAGCTTTGTCCTCCATTGTTGGAGTGGTTGTAAACCAGCACCAGATCAAATCAATCCAAGAAAGTTTGCTCAAAGATGTGTTCCTTTGCTTTCTTTCTCTCTATTTGATGATTTGTGGTCTTTCTTTGATCCGCGGGTTTTTGGTTGGTTTCTTGCTATGATCTAACTTGCTGCGACATGTGGGAACCCATCTAGGGTCTTCTTGATCATCAATCACCCACGAGTAAGTCTCTAGATCATATTTCGATTTTGGCTCGGTTTTTGAACCACCTTCACTCAAACGGAGAAAGGTCTGAACTTTGGTAAGGATCTTCACGATCGTTGCTTGGAATAGGTTCCTGACATCATTAAGAAGGTGTGTGTCAAGTTTCATGAAGTTTGGACGCACGAATCAAAAGTTAGCTCGATTTTTGTTTTGGTTTTTCGGGCTGATTTCACTGTTCATTGAACTAGAGGTCAGACCGCCCATGTATTGAGAGGTCAGACCGATTCCAAAGGTCAGACCGATTTACGGAAGTCGAACCGCCCAAGCATTTTGGTTTTGAGTTTTTGTTGCTTTTGCTTCGGGGTTTTGAGTGGATTCAATACAAGTCTTCCGCTGTGCTTGATTGATTGATCTTCATAGCTTTCATAGCTATTGGAGTGAGATTCGTATTGAATCTAATTTGGGAGAAAAAGATATCGTGCTCCTATTCACCCCCCTCTAGTCGCCTTTTCGGTCCAACAAGTGGTATCAGAGTCAGGTTAGTTCAATCTTGATCTTAACCGGTCACTGAACTTGGCGATGGATAAGTACACCTCCAAACCGAATATCTTCGATGGGCACGACTATGCCTTTTGGAAGAACCGCATGCGTGTCTTTCTTCAGAGCGAAGGACGAGGTGTATGGGAGGCTGTTCGAGCTCCGCTCATCTTGCCTGAGGTTGCTACGCCGGCTTCTGAAACAAGCCCTCTTGGCTAACGACCATAAGGCAAAGAATTTTCTGTATGGTGAGCTTGGTAGACAGGAGTATGATAGGATTTGCAATCTCGAGACTGCACATGAGATTTGGAAGACCCTCGAAACCTGTCATGAGAGTTCTTCCCAAATCAAGCAAGTGCGTCAGACGGTCTATAAAAGAGAATATAACAAATTCGAGATACGTCCTGGAGAGAGCATCAATGACATTTTCAGTCACTTTAACATAGTGATAAATCAGATGAAGGCTGTTGGTATTGAATTTACCCAGTCTGAAAATGCCACCCATCTTCTGGCTGCAATCAACACTAGGGAGTGGGAGATAAAGGCTACCGCCATTCAGGAAAATGTCAATTTCTCTGATCTGACTTTGGAGCTGCTCTATAGCAAGCTCAAGACTCATGAGATCGGATGAATGACCATTCTAAGAAGGATAACATGGCTTTGTAGCGACCAGCTCAAGAGAGCCTCGATGGGTCGTTTGAGTCTTCTTACTGAATTTCTCTTGCTTCTTTATCGCAATCCAAGAAGAGGATCTTGAAAGTATTCCTAAGCCGAGATGACACTCTTGATTAAGAAGTTCACACGACCTACAACAATATGAGAAATAAAAAGAGAGCGCCTGTGACTTGTTATGAGTGTGGAGAGCTTAATCACATCCGGGCAAATTGCCCCAAGTTGAAAGGGAAGAGCAACAACAAGGATGAGAAGCCAGCTTGGAAGAAGCCTCAGGGACGCAAGTCCAAGTTTGATGATGTCAAGCTTAGGAAGGCTGCTCACCGGGTTCTTGCCGCTTTTGGAGATCGATCCTTGAGCGATGTGGACTCCGGGAGCGAGGAGGACAAGGAGGAGGAGCTTCCTCAAGACAAGAAGGGAAAGGCCAAGGACTTCAGAGGCATGTGCTTCATGGCTGACTCCGACGACATCGATGACAAAAATGAGGTATCTCCCTCCTATGATGTTCTCTTTGCTAGGTCAGGATAAAGCCTTAAAATTCATCATGACTAGGAATGATGAGTTAGAGTCACAGGTAGATAAACTCACATTATAACTTGTGAATGCTAAGAGTCTTGAATCTGATGAATGTTCATCCTGCCATGTTTTACATTCTGAATTGGCTAAACTACAATCTGATCATGATATTGCTTTGCAACAACTTGAAAGTGCTAGGGTGAGCTAATTGAAGTTAAATCTGCTCCTTGTGAAAATGCTTAGAGTCTAGCAAGTTGGTTGTTTACGATGTGGTTGAATCTAGCTTTTGCTCTGTCTGCTTAGAACGTGAACGTGAAGTACATGATGTTGTAGAAGCAGCTAGAGCTAAATATGTCAAGCTTAAGGATAGTATTAATTCTGCTACTTGTGCTTCATGTGAAGCTCTTAAGCTTGAGGTTGCTCTTTATAAGAAAGACTTAACGCTAAAACTTGTGACTCATGTGTTAACTTTGGAAAAGAAATTGCTTACCTTAAGGACACATTAGAAAGATTCTCTAAAGGTAAGAAACAGTTAAACATAATTCTTGACAAGTCAAAAACTCCTTATAAGAAGCAAGGGTTATGATACAACTTTGCCCATGACAAATCTGGTGGCATTCAAATTTTGAAAAATGTCTTAGTTGAATTTGATACCCAACCTGCAAAGATCACTTTCAAATCTGCAGGTTTTGCTCAACCATCTGTTCAGTCAAAAGGTGCTTCTCCCAGTGGTACCAAGTACCATTGCACCTATTGCAAGAAGGATGGACATTTGGCTGAATTCTGTTGGCGTAGGTTGAAAAATGCTAAGAAAAATATTGCTAGAATGTCATCTAATCAACCTAGAACTTTTGTGCGACATGGTAATTTAGAAATGAAGAAACCTGATCTAGGATTTTTTTTCACATGCTAATCATTCACATGCTCCTAGACAGGATAACTCTCATGTTAGAGTCACCATTGCTCATAACAGAATTTCAAATAGAATCAAGAATAGCACTTTTGCTTTGCATACTACTCGCAGACGTGTGTCTCAGTACTGGGTTCCCAAGTCATGTTTAACTAACCACAGTATTGAGACACATCGTTCTTCTGTGCCTTGATTTTCAGGATCGCCGCGGAAGGAAGGACATGTGGTTCGTCGACTCCGGCTGTTCACGCCACATGACCGGAGACTCAAAATGGTTCACCTCCTTCACGCGGTCGACAGGTGATGTCTTCATCACCTTTGGAGACAATACTCAAGGGCGGATAGAAGGAACAGGATCAATCAGGGTGAACGACAATTTCATCCTAAAGGACGTCGCCCTTGTGGACAAGCTCAGGTTTAACTTACTCTCTGTCTCACAGCTTCTTGATGATGGCTATGAGACTATATTTAAGAAAAATGCTTGTCGGGTGCTTGATTCAGCTGGTGAGCTCGTTTTTGGGATTTATAGAGCTGCTAGGATCTTTGGAGCTGATTTTTCTGAATTTCTTGCTGGCTCTCTTAAATGTTTGATTATACCTTCTTCTGAGTTCTAGCTTTGGTACCGACGTTTGTGGCACATTGGTTTTGATCATCTGACGCGAGTTAGCAACCTTGATCTCATTAGAGGTTTGCCCAAACTCAAAGCCGTCAAGGATGCTGTATGTGCGCCACTGTAGGCATGGCAAGCAAGTTACCGCCTCACACCCTTCGGTGACTATGGTCATGGTAGCCGGGCCAGGGGCGATTGCTTCATATGGATCTTATTAGTCTGCTAGGGTTCGGTCAATCGGTGGCAAATGGTACATTCTTGTCATAGTCGATGATTTTTGAGATACACTTGGGTGTTATGCCGGACCCGAGTGCGATTCGGAACCCTCGTGTATCTTGCACTAGTCGAGAATCACGCTAGTGCACACGAGGTTAACATAGGTAAATATCGATCCACACAAGCGATAAATAAAGTAAGCGATTAATTTGAATAACAAATAATGGTTTTGACCTTATGGTCGAGTTTACACTTATTAAGCCACGCGAGCTAACGATAAATAAAGCAAAGAAGGACGGAAAACTCCGGCGTAGATCCCACCAATTCACCACAGCAACCGGTGGGATCGGACCTTAACGAGCGATCGCCTTCAACGAACTCCTCCTCGAAGCGGCGTGACTCCTCCTCTTACGTAGGTTTGGGCGCAAGTTTTACAACAAGCGTGAGTACACAACCGTACTCGCAAAATCATACCACAGAATGCAACGTATAGATGCAGGCTTATTCCAAAGAAAAGGCTTCTGTGGTTTTTTTGCATAAAAGCAACATTTGCAATTGAATACGAATAATAGATTAAAAGCATAATTCAAAACAATAAACAATATTAATTTAACAGTTGTTTCCACAAAGACACATAGCCTAATCAATTTCTTTCACACAGCCATATGACTTAAATCACACAGCTCCCATTCCCACATTTTATGAAAACTACCCTCGTGTGAAATCCCGAGCATGTCCATGGCATGCGGACGCGGCTATTCGAATAGATTGATTAACACTCTGCGGAGGTTGTACACTTTACCCACAAGATACAATTAGTGTAGCAAGCACTAATCATAACAAAGCAGATTCGAGACTTCATCTCAAACATTGGCGTTCCTAGTGTGCTTACAAACCGCTATACCGGCTCACATAGAATTGGTATAACACACATGGAGACGGGGAAGGCGATCGTCCCGCGATGCAACCACTAAGTAGTCACACCTCCACCTGTCACACACCTAACCTATCCACGAACATCAATGCCGAATCCATAACTTACTAAGTTAGGCCGTCCCATACCGGGCATGTGGTACGTCTGATGAGGCTCAGTTCAATGGCGCACAAAGTAAAGTCCTTAATTGACCAAGGCAAGACTTCTATGTTCTAACTAAGTCACAAAGATTATCATTCCCATCACATAGACCACCATGTCACACAGTCTCCACCACTTGCCTCAGTCTAAATCTTTTACCACCCAGTTGGTTTTAGTGCAACACATGCCATCACGAAGTAATAACATACAGCACACAGTTTTACACAAAGTTCCATAATCACTTAGTCAGTTTTAACGTTTGCGACTCACATGAGATGACGACTCGTGGCATGGCTAAGCAATTATACTCGTATCTAACCAACCCACGTTGGTGTTGTAATAATACCAACTAATAACCAATCTAGGGTGACAAGGATATATGACATACAAGGCCAAGGTGTGATAACAAATTGGATAATAACTATACCCAAAGCATTTAAATAAGTAATTAAAATAGAATGCAGTACTTTGAAACAAAGTATTTGGAAAACTGGGTTCAAGATGATCAAAGGTATGACTTGCCTTGGAAAAGGTCTATGTACTGGTCTTGATCTTGAGGTGCTCCTTCTTCCACAAAATTTCCGACGAATCGCGTCTACTATGAAGCAGAAACAAAAACAAACAAAACAAATAAATAACAGAGGCAAAACAAGCTCCAAAAATTAAATAAAAATCTCAGATAAATAGAGCTTGAATTTAGACAAATTTAAAAATTTGAATGGGCTCAATCGGAGTTAAGATGCAAAAGTTATGAGCTTTGGAATATTGGAAATCTAAAAGAAACCATAATTTGGATTTTTTGGATTTTCCCGAATTATTTCTCTGAAGAAAAATCGGAATAATGCGCAATGATGATGTCAGCGAGGATTTCCGGAAAAGAAATAATAAAAAGAAATCTCTGACATGTGGGACCCACATGTCAGAGGCTAGGCTCACGGTGGACTAGGTCCACCGAGCCTCTAACTCTGAACCCTGGTGGGTTGCAGTGTGCACCCACGTGGCTCTGAGATAGATTCCGATTTTGAACAAGATTCGGGATATGATTTTCACCAGGCAATAGGTGCGGTTGAGATGGGGATAAGATTTGGCACGTTTTCTAGAAAGGTTTTATTTGGAAACGTGTTTTGTCGACGAGAGCTCGAGCTCACCATCAATGGCGGCGACTCAGCGCGCGCGCGAGAAGAAGTCGGGTCTGCGAGGAAGACGACGCAGATGGCGGGACCCACTGTCACGAGGCGGAGCCTTGTGCGGCCAGCTCAGGCTCTGTGGCATGAGTCGGGCGTGGTGGCGGGAATAGGGTTGGGCCGGGAAGATTAGGCCTGAGAGGATTTTGAGATTTATAAATAGGTTTTCTAATTTAGAAAATACCAGAAATTCAAATGGGCAATAGAAAATAGCAAATGAACTCAGAAAAATTCTAGAAAAATCTAGAAAATATATCTGATCACATAGAACCCAAATAAAATAGTTTTGGCTATTGTTCATGTTGGGATTATTCACATTAAATGTTTTTGATTGTAAAGTCCAATATTAAGCTTTGGAATTAAATTCAAATAAAATTCAAATGGTGAATTTTCTCCTACTAACTATTTAAAAGATTTTTAAGCTCTGAAAATTGGGATGTTACAAACCTCCCCCACTTAAAGGAATCTCGACCCCGAGATTCGGGCTAATAAAGAAAAGGCTAGAAACTCGGCTTTGGCTCTTCTTCACGTTCCCACGTTGCTTCTCCTACAGTGGTTGCTCCATTGAACCTTGCAAAACGACCGATCTTGCTTGGGTGGCGCTCTGCGACATCCAAAATCTTGACTGGCTGCTCCTTGTAGGTAAGATCCTCCTTCAAGTTAATTGATTCTAGCGGGGCTTGCTCTTCTGGCACACGAAGACACTTCTTCAACTGTGAGACATGAAAGACATCATGTACTCGCTAACGATTGCGGTAGCTCAAGCGATAAGCAACTTCTCCACGGCGTTCCAAAATCTTGAACGGACCAACATACCTAGGGGCAAGCTTCCTTTGGCATGAAACCTTTGACACCTCGGCGGGGTCACTCGAAGATAAACAAAATCCTCGGGTTCAAAGCGAGATCTCGGCGACGATTATCGGCGCAGCTCTTACACTGGTGAGCTATCTTCAACCTTTCTCTTATCATGGCCACTTGCTCTTACGCTTCTTGAATGATGTCGGACCGAACAGCGAGCGTTCGGTTGTTTCAGACCAATTCAACGGGTTTCGCGAGCATGACCATACAAAGCTTCAAATGGTGACATTTGCGGGTGGCTTGGTAGCGTTGTTGTCGAAAATTCGCATACGGTAAACTTTTATCCCATCGGTAGCATTAGCTAGAGCACAAGCTCTCGGCATATCCTCCAATATCGATTAACTCTTTCGATCTGTCCATCTCATGCATGGATGATACGTGATGCGAAATTCAAATGGGTGCCCAATGCTTCATGCAAGCTCGCCAAAAGCGAGAGGTGAGCGGGATCCTCGATCGACACTATCTTTTGGGCACACCATGCAAGTGACAATTACGGCCATGTACAACTCCGCAAGGCGATCTCCACGAGTATGTGGTTTTGATTGGCGAGAAATGGCGACTTTGGTCAAGCGATCAACTATTACCTGGATCGAATCGTAACCCGATTGAGTTTTGGGTAAACGGTAATGAAATCCATACCGATCTCTTCCCACTTCCATTACGGAATCTTCAGCGGTTGCGACAAACTCGCTGGTCTCACGTGTTACGCCTTTACTTTACGGCGGGTGTCGCACAAGGCAGCGAACTCTGCGACTTCGTTTCAAATTTGGCCACCAAAATTTAGTCTTAACATCTGGTACATCTTGGTACTTCCAGGGTGGATCGAATACTTTGAGTCATGGGCTTCCTTTAAGATTAAGCGTCTTAGACCATCGATATCCGGTACCGAGATCGACCATTAATCAGTATGTCTTGATCATTCTTGGTGAAATCTTTGAATTTCCCCTCTGTCATTTTGACCTTGATTTACGACAACACAGATCCTTTGGTTGTGCTTCACGAATTTGCTTCTCCGGGTGGTTGTACTTCCAAATTGGCTACAAATCCTTCTGGACACAACTTCTAGCTTTAGCTTCAAATTCTTCATGAAGTTACGGGCAACTTCCTTTACTTCCAAAGCATTGCGGTAACTCTTACGACTTAGAGCATCCGCAACTCGTTGGCTTTTCTGGGATGGTAGTGGATTCCAAGATTGTAATCCTTGATCAATTCTAACCATCTTCTCTGTCTCATGTTCAAATCTGACTGGGTGAAGATATATTTTAGACTCTTATGAACCGTATAGACTTCACAGCGATTACCGATGAGGTAATGACGCCAAATCTTTAAAGCATGCACTACGGCAGCTAATTCCAGATCATGAGTAGGGTAATTCTCTTCGTGAGGTCTCAATTGCCTTGACGCATAAGCGACAGCTCTTCCTTCTTGCATCAGGACGCATCCTAATCCTTGACGCGAAGCATCACAATAGATATCGAAATCCTTGCGAATATCTGGCAAAATCAAAGATCAATGAAGTCAAACGCTTCTTCAGTTCTTGAAAACTTTCTTCACAGGCTGGAGTCCAAGTGAACTTTTTCTCCTTCAACAATTGCGTAAGAGGCTTAGCAATCGATGAGAATCCTTCGATGAAATGGCGGTAATAACCTACCATTCCCAAGAAACTGCGAATCTGAGTCACGGTCTTGGGCTGCTCCCAGTGTAGCACTGCTTTAACTTTACCGGGGTCAACTGCTACTCCCTCAGCTGTCATAACATGACCAAGAAAATCAACATCTTTCTTCCAAAAATCACACTTACTGAACTTGGCATACAACCGATGCTCCCTGAGCTTTTCCAAGATTATTCTTAAGTGTTCGGCGTGTTCTTCCTCCGACTTGGAGTACACTAGAATATCATCAATGAACACGACTACAAACTTGTCCAAATATTCCATGAATACTTTATTCATCATGTTCATGAAGTATGCATGGGCATTAGTCAGACCAAAGGACATGACTAAGAACTCATAATGTCCATACCGCGTTGAGAAAGCGGTCTTGGGTATATCCTTAGGACAAATCTTTAGTTGGTGGTAACCTGATCGCAGGTCGATCTTCGAGAATAATCCGGCTCCTTTCATCTGATCAAACAGATCATCTATCCGGGGTAGTAGGTACTTGTTCTTGATGGTGACCTCGTTGAGAGAACGGTAATCAATACACATCCTCATACTTCCCTCCTTCTTCTTGACAAACAACACTGGCGCTCCCCATGGCGACGAACTAGATCTCACGAAACCTTTCTCAAGAAGTTCTTCTATCTGCTTCTTCATCTCTACCAATTCATCGGCTGGCATCCGATAAGGTCTCTTTGAAATTGGTGTTGTCCCTGGCACTAGGTTGATGACAAACTCAATGTCACGATCCGGTGGCATTCACAGTAATTCCTCCGAAACACATCCAGGTATTCGCGACTCACGGTACTTCTTCCAAGGAAAGGGTCTTCAAGCTGTTTACTAGCAAATGTCCATCACGAATCGAGGTGGCTAGAAACTCTACCTTGTTTCCTTTGGCGTCCTCGATTATTCGGCTCTTCGGCCACAATCTAGCACGGCTTTGTGCTTATAACCAATCCATGCCAAGAATGGCATCTAAGGTGCAGGTGTCTAGAACAATTAGGTTGGCTAGAAACTCAACTCGACTATGAGTAACTTAGCTCCTAAACATCCCACTCTAGTACTTAGCTCTGCTCGGTATTGGACTACGAGTATGCTTAAGTTGCATAACTTCCAATTTATTATTGGTTGCAAACATTCCAGAAACAAATGAATGCGAAGCTCCAGAATCAAACAAAGCGATCACGAATCTTGAGTTAACGAAACTTACCCGATCGGCGTCCGGTGATTCTGGGCTCCTTCGGTGACATGGTTGACCTGACCTCGATCCGCATTGCGGTGCTCCTCGGCTGGCCGCAACTTGAAGCTCCTTGGTTGATGCGTGGTGTTGGCGTCTTGGATGGCGTAGCTCCAAGGTTGAAGCGTCTTTGAGTGATTGTTCCCCCTTTGCGGACATTGGTTGGCAAAATGTCACGGTGGCGGCAGCGTATGGACCTTTGGTGCATTCTATTGGTTGCTTCTGGATTGGGGTTGGCAGTGCGGGGTTGCGGAAGTTACGAGCAAGCGGGCGAAGTCTTGAAGTTGGTGCAGTGCTCTGAGCGAAGTGCAGGGTGGAAACACATTGAACTTGTACTATGCGTGTTCTTGCTCTCTCTGTGATTGATGGTTCCCTTCTTGAGCCATCCGGCATTTACTGTTATCTTCCAGCTCCTTGCGTTTGTCCTCTAGAACAAAGGCTTTGTTGACCACTCTTGGAAATCGGAAAAGTATGGCGATCAAATTGACTTGCATCAGTGTTTAGCCCCTTGAAGCGACTTTGGCGAGCCTTGTCCGTGGCTACATCTTCCATTGCATAGCGAGCTAGTGAAAAACTTGTTGAGGTAGTCGAGACATCGACATAGCTCCTTGCTTGAGCGCGGAACTCATCCTTCTTGGTCGATAATGCCTTACGGTACATGATACTGGCGAAATGCCACGGAAAATTCCTCCCATGTGATATCCTGTGGCGTTTCATGCGCGGCGAAGTTCTCCCACCATTCGGGAGTGTGCCCTCCATCGGTGAGTGGCATACAAAACCTTTTCACGATCGCGCCTGCCGGGTGATCGCGGCTTTCTTTCGATAACCACAGAGCCAATCATCCGCTTCCCTTTGAAGGCGTGTCCGGAAAATGTTGGTGGGCGAGTCCTCATAAATTCGCAAGTTTGGATGGTCCATGGTGACCATGAGCGGTACCGGGCTCCATCTTTGTTGATTGTTGTTGTTGTTGGCCTGGTTGTTCATAACTTGCATCTGAGTCATCATAGTATTCATCAGCTGAGTCTGTGTGCCATGAAAGCTCCAAAGTTCTGCAAGTCAATTGGGGGTGCTTGTGGCGGAACTGCTCCTGCGGCTGGTTGCTCATTGCTTCTCGGTGCTGGGGTACCAGAACCACTAGCAGCAGTCTGACGAGTTTGAACCATCTGGCGAAGCTCTATGGGTTAGATAAGGTAGCAAGCACAAGATAAGTTGAGAACTAAGCAGGGGGTAGGTTAAACCCAACAAAGCACAGCTCAAGAAACTCAAATGAAATACCTTTATTAAATAGGGTCTTAGCATGGCTGCAACAAATGCCTAAGGGCCTTTGCAGCTCATACTCGCACACAAAAAGAAACAACGACCTAAGCACACAAAACTACCGCCTAAAGGGCGACTCACTAAACTGAAACTGGCTAAGCTTGAAAAACTGAAACAACTACTCGAGAAAGCCTCCACAACGCGGCGGCGCTCTTGGCGGCTATGGGCTCGGAGTGAGCCGACATCTTGGCAAGCGATCCCGATGCCACAGGCCGGTGCAGCGAGAGCAGGCGTTCAGTGCAAGCGGCTCGGCTAGCTCCTCGGCTCTGCATCTTCTTACGGCTCAAGCTGGGCCTTCCTCGGATCTTCTTGGGATCCTCCTCGGGTCTTCCTCTTCTTTGGGAACTTGGTCGTAGAGAATCTCTTGCAGAGTGGCGACCTTCTCTTCAGCTCTCTGCAAAGCTTCATAGACATGATCCAGCTCCGTGATAGTCCTCTCCAAGGCTTCCTCCTAGGCGGCCACGAACTGGGCGAGGTGCACGACTGTAGCGTTGCTCTCTCATACGTGGGCGGGTAGCGTCTTTGGTAAGTCACGGCTGCGGCTCGGGGTGGTAACGGAAGACGGTCTCTGAAGCTCCGTGCGTAGATGTTGCGATCGCAGCGTGGCCAAGCGCGGCGACTCACGGATACCTTCCGGCCAAGTGATCTTCCTCACGAGAGGCGTGCGAAGGTTGGCTTGCCTTGTCGTTCCTCTGGCGTAGATCGTCAGGCGACAAATAACTCCACGGTTTTGTCCATTCACCGTCCGATTGTTGCCGACGTGCAAATGGACGATCAAAACCTCCAAGAACACGGAGCAACTTCTAAAGCTCGGCGGCATACCTCGGTCGCTCACCATAGCTCAAGAAGGCGAGGCATCTGTCAAGAGCAGACGAACAGGTAAGAGCAACTTTAAAACAATGGGGAGAAAGGATTATAGTAAAAGTTGAGGAGAGAGATATAAGAAGAGTTAAGCAATCAATTAACCTTGCAAGTTAATTTTCCTTTAGAAAATAATTTGGACACTCTAAAGGCGGCCAATCTAACTAAGGTCAAGACCTCATCAATATGACTCGATACCACCTCTATCGGGACCCGAGTTACGATTACGGAACCCTCTCAATATCTTGCACTAGTCTAGGATCACGCTAGTGCACACAGGTTAACATAGGTAAATATCGATCCACACAAGCGATAAATAAAGTAAGCGATTAATTTGAATAACAAATAATGGTTTTGACCTTATAGTCGAGTTCACACTTATTAAGCCACGCAAGGCTAATGATAAATAAAGCAAAGAAATGAGCGGAAAACTCCAACGTAGATCCCACCAATTCACCACGCAACCGTCGGATCGGACCTAACGAACGATCAGCCTTCAACGAACTCCTCCTCGAAAGCAGGCGTAGACTCCTCCTCTTCTGTAGGTTTGGGCGCAAGTTTTACAACAAGCGTGAGTACACAACCGTACTCGCAAATCATACCACGAATGCAATGTATAGATGCGAGCTTATTCCAAAGAAAAGGCTTATGTGGTCCTTTTGCATAAAAGCAACATTTGCAATTGAATACGAATAATAGATTGAAAGCATAATTCAAAACAATAAACAATATTAATTTAACAGTTGTTTCCACAAAGACACATAGCCTAATCAATTTCTTTCACACAGCCATATGACTTAAATCACACAGCTCCCATTCCCACATTTTATGAAAACTACCCCTCGTGTGAAATCCCCTAGCATGTCCATGACCGCGGACGCGGCTATTCGAATAGATTGATTAACACTCTGCAGAGGTTGTACACTTTACCCACAAGATACAATTAGTGTAGCAAGCACTAATCATAACAAAACAGTTCAGAGACTTCATCTCAAACATTGACGTTCCCGGTGTGCTTACAAACCGCTATACCGACTCACATAGAATTGGTATAACACACACCGGGCGGGAAGGCGAATCGTCCCGCGATGCAACCACTAAGTAGTCACACCTCTACCCTGTCACCACGGCCTAACCTATCCACGAACATCAATGCAGAGAATCCATAACTTACTAAGTTAGGCCGTCCCATACGGACATGTGGTGGTGCGGTGAAGGCTCGGTTCAATGGCGCACAAAGTTAAGTCCTTAATTGACCAAGGCAAGACTTCCATGTTCTAACTAAGTCACAAAGATTATCATTCCCATCACATAGACCACCATGTCACACAGTCTCCACCACTTGCCTCAGTCTAAATCTTTTACCACCCAGTTGGTTTTAGTGCAACACATGCCATCACGAAGTAATAACATACAGCACACAGTTTTACACAAAGTTCCATAATCACTTAGTCAGTTTTAATGTTTGTGACTCACATGCGATGACGACTCGTGGCATGGCTAAGTAATTATACTCGTATCTAACCAACCCACGTTGGTGTTGTAATAATACCAACTAATAACCAATCTAGGGTGACAAGGATATATGACATACAAGGCCAAGGTGTGATAACAAATTGGATAATAACTATACCCAAAGCATTTAAATAAGTAATTAAAATAGAATGCAGTACTTTGAAACAAAGTATTTGGAAAACTGGGTTCAAGATGATCAAAGGTATGACTTACCTTGGAAAAGGTCTATGTACTAGTCTTGATCTTGAGGTGCTCCTTCTTCCACAAAATTTCCCGACGAATCGACGTCTACTATAAGCAAAACAAAACAAACAAAACAAATAAATAACAGAGGCAAAACAATCTCCAAAAATTAAATAAAAATCTCAGATAAATAGAGCTTGAATTTAGACAAATTTAAAATTTTGAATGGGCTCAATCGGAGTTAAGATGCAAAAGTTATGAGCTTTGGAAGATTGAAAATCTAAAAGAAACCCTAATTTGGATTTTACTCGATTTTCTGAATTATTTCTCTGAAGAAAATCGGAATAATGCGCAATGATGATGTCGTGAGATTTAGGAAAATAAATAATAAAGAAATCTCGACATGTGGGACCCACATGTCGAGAGCTAAACTCACGGTGGACTAGGTCCACCGAGCCTCAACTCTGGAACCCGGTGGGTTGCACACGTGTGCACCCACGTGGCTGCCACGTAGGCACCACGCAGCCTGGTGAGGTGGCGTGACACGCGGCGACAGTCGGCCGACGGCGGCGATGCTCTGACAACCCGTGCGTGA
Source organism: Ampelocalamus luodianensis (assembly GCA_036346255.1). Lineage (NCBI taxonomy): Eukaryota > Viridiplantae > Streptophyta > Magnoliopsida > Poales > Poaceae > Ampelocalamus > Ampelocalamus luodianensis. The sequence goes on along the minus strand of JAYEVH010000302.1, from coordinate 266,683 downwards.
CAGCGGCGCTCGCGGGGCCGGGTGGTACGAGAAGGTAGCTACAGCTAATCTGGCCGGAGATGCACTCACGAGCGGCGGAGGGGCTCAGGAGTGGCCGGCGGCGAGCTGGAGGCGGCGAAGGGGTCACGGGTTTTGTCGGACGGGGCAATTGGCGAAGCTCCGGCGAAGTGGATGGCACCAGGAGCTAGCCGAGCTATTGCGGCCGGAGTCTGAGCGATGAGGTCCCAGCCCGATCTGCGGCGGCAGGAGCTCACCGGAGTCCTTGCGGGTGAAAACCTAAAATCGGTGAGGTGGCGGCGCGAGGGCTCTCGGCGTGGCCAGGTTGGGGCTTCTGGTCTTTGGTGATCGGGCGATCCTCGGGGCTTTATAGGGGTTGGGAGGGCTAGGGTGGCGTCGGCGGTGAAACCCGAAGAGTCCAAAGCGACTCGAGATAGATTTCGATTTTGAACAAGATTCGGGATATGATTTCACCGCAATAGGTGCGGTTGAGATGGGGATAAGATTTGGCATGTTTTCTAGAAAGGTTTTATTTGGAAACGTGTTTTGTTGGGCGAGCTCGAGCTCACCATCAATGGCGGCGACTTCGAGCGCGGCGCGAGAAGAAGCCGGCTGCGAGGAAGATGACGCAGATGTGGGACCCACTGTCGTGAGGCGGAGCGCTGCTGGGCGTGAGGCTGTAGCACACAGAGTGGGCAATGGTGGCGGGAATAAGGTTGGGCCGGGAAGATTAGGCCTGAGAGGATTTTGAGATTTATAAATAGGTTTTCTAATTTAGAAAATACCAGAAATTCAAATGGGCAATAGAAAATAGCAAATGAACTCAGAAAAATTCTAGAAAAATCTAGAAAATATATCTGATCACATAGAACCCAAATAAAATAGTTTTGGCTATTGTTCATGTTGGGATTATTCACATTAAATGTTTTTGATTGTAAAGTCCAATATTAAGCTTTGGAATTAAATTCAAATAAAATTCAAATGGTTAATTTTCTCCTACTAACTATTTAAAAGATTTTTAAGCTCTGAAAATTGGGATGTTACATGTTCTTTCTTGCTTCGAAGGATGAAGCTTTTGGTCATTATCATGATCTTGTTCTTCGTTTGGCTTCTGAACTTCCGGGTGCCTTGAGAGCGATCCACAGTGACAATGGCACGGAGTTCAAGAATGCCTCGTTTGCCTCTTTTTGTGCTGAGCGTGGAATTGAGCATCAGTTCTCTTCTCCACACGTCCCTCAACAGAATGGCGTTGTGGAAAGGAAGAATAGAACTTTAGTCGAGATGGCTAGGACGATGCTAGATGAGTATAGCACACCGAGGAGGTTTTGGGCCGAAGCTATTGCTACAACTTGCCATATTGCAAATCGTGTCTTCTTGAGACCATCCTTGGGCAAGACTCCTTATGAGCTTCGATTTGGTAGAAAACTCTCTGTTTCTCACTTTCGAGTTTTTGATCTAAGTGTTTCATTCTTAAGACAGGAAACTTAGATAAATTTGAATCAAGAACTTTTTTTTATTGAAGAAGATGAGGATGAACTTGATACTGCTCCTTCACCTGTTGCTGATGTTCCTGTCCAAGCTCTAGAACCTACTACGACTACTTCACCTTCAGTTGAGGCTCCTGCTGCATCTTCATCATCAGCAGTACCTACGGAGGTAGAAGAGATGATGTCTCCCCCAGGCGCTCCACTTCACATTCAGAGGCGTCATCCTTCGGATCAGATGATCGGTAATCTTCATGAGCGAGTCACTCGCTCCAGGTATCACGATCTGAGTCTCTACTCCCATTCTGCGTTTGTTGCTTCTTTCTAACCCCGCGATATATCACATGCATTATCTGATTCTAGCTGGGTTAATGCCATGCATGAGGAGTTAGAGAATTTTGAGAGGAACAAGGTCTGGAACCTAGTAGAGCCTCCTAGTGGTCATAATGTGATAGGAACCCGTTGGGTGTTCAAAAATAAACAAAATGAGGATGGTTCTGTGGTTAGAAACAAGGCTAGGTTGGTAGCTCAGGGTTTTAGCCAAGTTGAGGGGTTAGATTTTGATGAGACATTTGCTCCTGTTGTTAGATTGGAAGCCATTCGCATTCTGCTTGCATTTGCTGCTTCTAAGTGCTTTAGATTATATCAGATGGATGTCAAGAGTGCTTTTCTGAATGGTTTTATAGAGCAGGAAGTGTATGTTAGGCAACTCCTAGGCTTTGAGAATCCCAAGCATCCACATCATGTTTTCAAGCTATCCAAACCTTGTATGGTTTAAGCAAGCCCCTAGAGCACAGTATGATAGACTTAAGACCTTTACCTTAGAATGACTTTGAGATGGGAAAGGTAGACAAGACTCTGTTCATTTTAGGCGTGGCAATGACTTCTGCTTGCTCGGATTTATGTAGATGATATTATCTTTGGTGGTTCTTCTCATGCTCTTGTTTCCGTTTTTGAGACCATGTCGAGGAATTTGAGATGAGTATGATGGGAGAACTCAATTGCTTTCAGGGCTTCAAATCAAGCAATGCAAGGAAGGGATCTTCATCCATTAGGCGAAGTACACCAAGGATCTGTTTAGCGCTTGAGATGGTGGCGCAAGCGATCGCCACTCCATGGCGACTTCGATCGTCGGATCGGATGAGGAAGGAGAAGTCGTGGATCAACGCGAGTACCGCATGACATGATCGGCTCCCTCCACGCTGACGGCCTCAAGACCGGACATCCACCAGCGATGCCGCCTCTATGCGAGTTTCGGGCGTCTCAGAGACTTCCCATCGCCAAACCGTTAAGCGCATCTTGGTATTTACATTCTACCCTCCAGTATGGCATTTGGTATTCTTATTCTTCTTCTTTGTCCATTCGGGGGTTTTCTGATTCTGATTTTGCGGGCTGTCGACTAGATAGGAAGAGTACCTCAGGCACTTGTCACTTCTTAGGCACTTCTCTTGTCTTTTCTTAGGCACTTCTCTTGTCTCTTGGTCTTCTAGGAAGCGGTTTTACATTGCACAATCCACTCTTTGAAAGCCTGAATATGTAGTCTTTGCTAGTTCTTTGTAGTCGATTTTGTTGATGGTGTCCACTCTTAAGGACTTTGGGTTGGCTTTTGATAGTGTTCCTCTTTTTTTGTGATAACACTTTTGCTATAAACATTACTAAAAACCCTGTGCAACACTCTAGGACCAAGCACATAAACATTCGCTATCACTTCCTTAGAGATCATGTCGAGAAGGGTGATATTGTGCTGCATTTTGTGGAGTCCGAGTCTCAGTTAGCTGATATTCTCACCAAGCCTTTAGACCCAACTAGGTTTGCCACCTTGAGAAGTGAGTTAGGGGTAATTTATCCCTACGGGTTGGTTTGAGGGGGAGTTGGCTCTGTTCTGAACTTTCCTTATTCTTCTGAACTTTCCTTGTTCATCTGAGCTTTTTTGGATCATTTTTGATACCTTCTTCTAGTGGTATTTTCTTTTTATCTTTTTAGGCTTTTTAAGTCTTTTGTGCATCTTATTGTATCAGATTGCATTCATTTGAAAATCCAAAAAGATGCATTGTAATATAAGCTTTTCTGCTTGTCTTTTAAAATTGATGAAGCTTTGCTTATTACCCTCTTGAGCTTTAGTATTTCAATTCTGCTCAATGTCATGTCTAGTTCTTTGACTTGCTAGAATTATCATGTTTTCACATGTGTAGCTAAGTCTTTCTTTGAATGAGCGAACTTTAAGACAACTTGAACTAAAAACTGCAATTTGTGGATGTTTTAGCTAGTTGCGCAATTAGTGCTCCTTTTGTGACATTGGCCTTGTCAAAATTGCTGTGTCAGCTCTTGAATCTAGTATTGATCATTACTTGAGCTTCTTGTTCTTTTAAGAATCTAAATATGCTCTTGTGAACAATGAAAAATCAAATTTAAAGATTGTCTTGTGCTTAAAATGTGACAAACTACTCTCACGAGACTGCATGTCATAGACATGAACTTGGAGATAGTTTGATGATCTAGACGATCTCATGGGGACTGCTTGTCAAAACTGACATGAACCTCAAGATTTGTCACCCTGGTAGAAGCTTAGGAAGAGTTTGTGGATGACTCCTAGTCTAGGATCTTCTTCACTAAGATATACCTTTAATCAACTTCAATATTCATTGCAAATGAAAAATTGTTGAAAAATGAGCGTTTGAGAAAAAAAAATTGAGCAAAATGATTCAATTCAGGACCTGTTTGTCTCTTAATGTGGTCATTGTTAGCTTTTTGATCTCACATTGACATTTTGACATGGCCAGTATCATCTTAGGATCTCTGTTGATGAACTTACTAGATTTGAAGCTTTGCTTAAAATGCTAAAACTCATTGCTTTATATTGAGCCTTCTAGCTTTAGCTTTGTTATATATGTCTTATCATGATCTTGCTAGCGCTTTCAGGCTGATATGTTGTTTGTGAAATTTTAGAAATGCTAGCTTGTTCTTTTGGGTAATCTCCAAAGCTTCTTGTAATGAAAAATTGAAAAATACAAAAATATGAAGCCACTCCATTGCATTTCATGCGTGCTCCTTCTTATGCTTTTTCCTCATTCTGCATTTGTTATCTCTGGACGAGAGGAAGGCGTGTTTCCTTGATGACTCCATTGTCAAAGGGGGAGAAGATATTTCGAGATGTTTAAAGGGGAGAAGTTTTAAAAATGTTAAAAAAGGGGAGAAAATTGGAGAATTTGAAATTTTCTGAAATTTGAGGATCATAGTGAGGGGGAGTTTCATACTTGCATTCGTTTGATCGTATTGTCATTTCTGAACTTGAATTGCAATTCTTGAGCCTCACGATGATCAAAGGTCATATCGAACAATTGTTCTTTCATATGGACCTTAAGTGAGATTTTGACTCTTTCTGGAAAATGAAGCCTTCTCGCTTTCTTTTGCCTTATCTCACTTGCCTATACTATTCAAAGCCACTTGGTCATTTCCATTGCTTTCTCTTGCATATGGACCAAGTTGTGCCTTTGCGCGAAAACGTCGAGTTTTTACTTTTCAAACCTCAAAAATTTGCATTTGTTGGGAATTGCCAATGTGTTCATCAAGGGGGAGATTGTGGATATCATGGGGATATGCTCATGATCTTAGGATGATGTGACAATTGGCAATGACGTTGAAGGTTTGCGGAAACACGCGTTTTCGACAAAGATCAGGTTCTGTGAGGCCTCAGGTGGTCAGACCGGCCTTGGTGGCGGTCAGACCGGCCATTCCTCAAGTTGTTTATCGGGTGAACTAGCTGGCGGTCCGACCGGCGAGCGGCGATCGGCCGGCGATGTGGCGGTCTAACAAACTCACCGTGGCGGTCAGACCGGCCATGAAATTTGTTTTGGAGTTTGAGGCTGGGCCAAAAATAGAGGGTGTTAGTAAGAGAGGAGGTTCTACTGCTCTTGGTCCCATAATGTTTGGAGCCTCCAGGCAAAAGTTCTATTCGTTTGAAATTTCCAGAGAGGTTGCGGATTTCAGAGTTGGAATTTTGGCTAAGTCCCTTGGTGGCGGTCAGACCGGCCATCTGTTGGCGGTCAGACCGGCAGGAACGGTCTGACCGGTTTTGACTTAAGTTGTTGGCCTTCTTGGCAGCGATGTGTTGGTTGTTGGGTCAATTTCATGGGTTTCAGTGCATATGTGTTGCATGATGCATGTTTTGACTAACGTGGATCAAGTTGTGAAGAACTTGTTTCCGGATTCGATTTGCTTGTCTATTGTTGTGCAGGTTGTTTGGTGGTCAACGACGGTCAACGGCGAGGATGATCGGGACTAGGCTTGGAGAGCTGAGGTTCAGAACGATCGGCGATGCCGAGTGAGGTCAATGGACTCAAGCATGGTGCAAGATGGACAAAGGTGACCGAACGGGCAGTTCGGTTCGACGGGTTGGATCAAATGGTGCGGGGTCGGTGCAAGTGCCATGGTGGTTTCGGTGGGAGCCGGATGGGAGAGACTTGCCGACATGATGAGTCGTTGGATCAACCTACACGTGGTAAAGCAAGCGAGTACTTCGCACAATCTGGACTCGGTCTTCGGAGAAGGACCGAGAAGGGTTATTTTGGTAATCTTACCAAATATCGCCTTGGTTACCTTTTGCCAACCCGCGGCGCAAGACGGTGCGTGGAGAAGCGGATTAGGTCAAGAGGAGATGAAGACATCGCTTTAAAATGCGTGCGTGTGTGACCCGTTTGTTTTGGGCCTTAATGGGAGCCCATTAGGGAAGCTCTTCTAGAAGGTCTATGCCTCCACTATAAATAGAGGAGGGAGGTGGCTGCACCCCCTCAACCCTTTCATTGTGATTGAAACCCTAGTTTGCTTAGGGAGAAGAGTAGTGGAGGTTAGGGTTCTAGAGAGTTTTGATTTGATTTCGTGCTCATGTCTTGAGCTTTGTCCTCCATTGTTGGAGTGGCTATAAACCAGCACCATATCAAATCAATCCAAGAAAGTTTGCTCAAAGATGTGTTCTTTTGCTTTCTTTCTCTCTATTTGATGATTTGTGGTCTTTCTTTGATCCGCGAGTTTTTGGTTGGTTTCTTGTTGTGATCTAACTTGCTGCGACATGTGGGAACCCATCTAGGGTCTTCTTGATCATCAATCACTCACGAGCAAGTCTCTAGATCATTTTTCGATTTTGGCTCGGTTTTTGAACCACCTTCACTCAAACGGAGAAAGGTCTGAACTTTGGCAAGGATCTTCACGATCGTTGCTTGGAATAGGTTCCTGACATCATTGAGAAGGTGTGTGTCAAGTTTCATGAAGTTTGGACACACGAATCAAAAGTTAGCTCGATTTTCGTTTTGGTTTTTCGGGCTGATTTCACTGTTCATTGAACTAGAGGTCAGACCGCCTATGTATTGAGAGGTCAGACCGATTCCAAAGGTCAGACCGATTTCTGAGAGGTCAGACCGCCCAAGCATTTTGGTTTTGAGTTTTTGTTGCTTTTGCTTCGGGGTTTTGAGTGGATTCAATACAAGTCTTCCGCTGTACTTGATTGATTGATCTTCATAGCTTTCATAGCTATTGGAGTGAGATTCGTATTGAATCTAATTTGGGAGAAAAAGATATCGTGCTCCTATTCACCCCCCTCTAGTCGCCTTTTCGGTCCAACACTTAGAAATAGTAAATCCATAATTTTAACCTACTTCTTAAATATTTTTATATGATAAATTATAGAATGCGGTTTTTACACATATACATGGGAGCCCATGCACTATCCTTGCCGTTGAAGTACTCCAGGATTCATGCCTTCATATTGCAAAAATCCCCCTCCCTCTCTCCCTTCCCCTCTCTCTCCCCTTCCCCTCTCTCCCCTCCATCGGCCGGCGATGCACTATCCTCGCGTTGAAGTGCTCCAAGATTCATGCCTCTATTTTGCAAAAATCTCCCTCCCTTTCTCTCCCTTCCCGTCTCCTCCCCTCCTCTCCCCCTCCGGCCAGTGTGAGCGTGCACGCACCGCCACTCGCCGACAAAGACCGCACCGCTCGCCCACGCCCACCGGAAACCTTGGGGTTTCGTGGGGTTTCAGCGCGCGCGAGGTTTGGCGAGGTTTCCGGCGACGCGGCTCGGGCCAGTGTAGCGTGGTGCGGCTCACCGGCCACAGGGGAGAGAAGTGGGGTTGTAAAAACATAGCACAGATCTTAGAGCACTTCAACGGTGGGGATAGTACATGGGGTACCGTGTACATGTGGCTTTGATTTATTATAAATAATATCATATTTTACAAAAATAAATATTTCTTACATTTGGAAAATGACCCCTATGGCATAAATTACATCATTATACTAACGCACGTAATGACAAAAGAGGCCACCATTTGATCTGAAAGCAAGTGGCAAAAGATTTGTAGTTACCCTACAGAACGAGGAAAGAAGGATGGCTGATTAATTGAAAATGGTAAAGCTAGGTTATTGTTTACACAAATTACACCTGTGGATAGCATCAGTCTCAAAGAATGACAAGTTCATATCCAGGAAGGTGGTACAGGAAAGGGCTCGAAAATAATGTGATTGTATTGTGCAATATGGTGAAATGTTCTACCGCCAGGTTAATGTTAGTAGTAATAATTTTTTTGTATCAGATCTGAAAAGAAAGGAACAGCATGGTTTCAGATAAAAAAAAAAGTGCAGCAGCATTGAAGTGCTGAGTTGGCTGGCGAGCCGGAGGATGTGGGCACGGAGAAGTGTGCCTCAGATAATATGAGTTCAAAAAGTTGCTAGGTTACACTAAAATAGTAAAATGTGATGGTCGGGCTGGTCGCCTTTCCATTCAAAGAGTTGCAACCTTGTTACTTCTATGTTAGATTGAACATAGTAAAGCTAGACCATGAAAAGATGTAACTGTGCGTTATGTAAATAGGTCTAGACGATTCATGCTTTCTGTATGAAGTATAGAAACAAGTCATTCTCCAAATTTTTACGCAAAGATAATTTGAAAGCTTGCAGAATTTATGTAATCAATACAGAATACACACAGCTGTCAGCAGGAGATTTTCTGTGGAAACTAGTTAGCACTAAGCAGAAAGTCTCAAAACTTGGAGCATAAAAGGAAGGTAGCACTAATAGACATTTTCTTATTGATAAGCATGAGAACATTGGAGTCGGTCAAACTGGCAAATTCGTCTGTTGAATATCTGATCATTGTTGACCAAATTCAGTGTTACTCTTACTCATACAGCCAAGAAACAAAGAATTGATTAATTTAGCTACTTAGCTACCTTGTAATTCTCATGGACATTAGCCAACACATTGAGTAAAAGTTAGTGCCTCCAGGTTAGGTAGTACTCCCTCCGGTCACAAAAAAATATTGTTTTGGGATACATCTTTGTCAAACTTTCTAAACTTTGGTTATTAATATCTTTTTCAATATTTGAATTGAACCCATGAAAATAGTATGTATAGATTTGTCTTGAAAAGAACTTTTATAAAAGTTTAATTTTGTTAGGTTTCATAAATCTGTTACAATATAAATTAGTGATCAAAGTTGGTATTTTGGGGACTATGTCAATATCCAAAACAGCATTCTTTTGTGACTGGAGGGAGCACGTAACTAAACACTTCATTTTTCAATATTTCTTAATTGTTGATTTGAATTCTATATTTTTATATAGGGAGTGTCTATACAACATTCGACAGATTTTTTCTTGAAAATCAGTCACTTTTTGAACCATCAGATGAAGATCTAATGCCTCAGATATCACTCTCTCCTTATATCCCCAACCCAATCTTACTTCCCACCCTCTCTCTCTCATCAATCATAGAAGGCGTTAGTTGTAAGATGTATAGTAGTTCTCTTTTATATACGTTGACAACTATAAATTGTATCTTCCAGGAGAGAGAACTAATTAAAGATACCTCTTTCTCTTCCGCGACCGATGAATCCAAGCCATGACAGGAGGCAGGATCCCAAACAGGAAGCAGTTTGCATAAACCCCGGCGAAATCCAGTGCCCTGGCAAAGGCTGCTGAGAAGAATGACGCAATAAAGATAGGAATGATCACCACGGTCCATGTCAGAATCGCCCCATTTCTTCCATGACCACCAATAGTATCAGAGCGCCGCAATCTTCCTCCCTTCAGAAAACTTCTGAACAATCAATTCCACAGTGTCTGCCAATTGCTTTGGAAAGCTCACTGCGTATCCTATCAAGCTCGTCGCCAATGCAGCAAACGCGAAGCCTCGGACCGCAGGCGACACCGCTGGATTCACTGAGAGCAGCAGCTTAATTGGGCCATCAAACCCGGCACTGCCACCAGCACTTGCCAACCCGAGAATGACCGCATTCCACGACAACACCATGGCCAATGGCACAGCACCCCCAATTAGTATTGCCCTCCGTGCATCATACACAGAGTCCCCCACAATCTTGCAGATGAACGGCGTGATCACGTGAAAACCGAGTGTGAGCACGGTCACCGGGATGGCCGACAGGATTGTGCCAGGGCTCCAGGACGCATAGCCTAGAGATTTCAGCATGCTGCTCCGGCCGACGGACACGCCGGTCACCACAAGTGCAGTGATCGAGACGAGCATCAGAACACAGAGGGCACGGTTGGCGCCATCGACGGCCTTGAACGGGAAGAACGCAATGAGCACGCCGAAGAAGGACGGGAACAACGCGTTGGCCACTATTGGATTAATCGTCGGAAACAGCTGGGAGACCAGCGAGCTGATGCCGGCGACGCACGCGACGATCAGGGAGAAGCTCAGGGCGGCTTAGACGACGGCGACAATCGTCCCAAGGGTCGTCCCCAAGGTGATCGACGCAAGTCCCGTGAAGCTGACCTCCTCCTCCATGGCGGCGAAGCTGAGCTCGGCGACGAGGACGATGGAGGACACGACGTACGCCCAGGAGAGCAGGATGGCGGCGGTGGAGGGGACGACGCCGGAGCGGATGGTGGCCGACGGCAGCCCCAGCATCCCCGGCCCGACCGCCGTGCCGATGATGAGGCTCACCGCCGCCCAGAAGCTCTTCTTCTCCCCGCCGCCGCCGTCACTGGCCTTGACGAGAGGCGGTTCTTGGATGGCATCGCTGCCGCTGGCGCACCGCCACCGCCATTCCTGCCTTGGCAATGGCAGCGGCAATGGCCGTGGTGGGGGTTTATTTGATGCTAGGATTGGGGCTCGAGGCGTTCTTGGCTTGAGGAAGCGGTGGCGATGTGGGGAGGAGGTGAAGGTGGTGGTGGGCGACGGTGAGAAGGTGAGGTGGTAGCGGCGGCTGCAGAGTAACATGGCTCTAATCTGTGAGGCCAACGGTAAGTTTTCGCAAGGTGAAAGAAGGTGATTTTGGAGCTTTGACTGACTGACTGCTTTGGTGGTTCTACAAGAATCATCTAATAAAAAAACCGAATGGGCCTTGTGGGATTAGGTATTCTCATTTGGATTTAGGTATTTTTCAAAAGCTTTTGGGAAACAGTCGGCGAGAAGGTAGCGCAGGAGGTAATGGAACGAAACAACGATTGTTCTCAGACCCATCATCAGTCTCTGTAACGTCATGTACGAGCTGATTTCGAAGGTTTTGGCGAACCTGCCGAAGAAAATTCTTCCAGAAATCATCTCTTCAATGCAAAGCGCCGTATTTGTTCCCGGCCGGCTGATTTCGGATAATGTTCTAGCGGCGTATGAGCTGACTCGTTTCATGGGGAACAAGAGGAGTGGGGCTCAGGGTTATGCAGCCATCAAGCTCGACATGAGTAAGGCGTCTGACAGTGGGTTGATCTGATAATGAACTGTGTTAACACAGTGGCCTACGCCATAAGAGTAAATGGTGACCTGACGGATGTGATTGTCCCTGAGAGAGGATTAAGACAAGGAGACCCGGCCTCTTTCTCCCTATTTGCTTCTCCTTTGCGCTCAAGGTTTCTAGTCGCTGCTGCAGAAAGTTGAGATGGAGATAGCATTGGGGGAGTGCGGGTATGCCCAAGTGCACCGAGTGTATCACATCTCTTGTTCGCCGACGGCTCATTGATCCTAATTCGAGCGAAAGGGGAGGATGCACAGCAGCTTCAGCACATCCTCAACGTGTATGAGATGTGTTCGGGTCAAGTCATCAATAAGCAGAAATTGGCTGTGTTGTTCAGTAGTAACAAAAGACAAGCTGATAAGAGAGCTGTAATGGATGCACTGCAGTTGAGAAAGGAGACGATGAATGACAGGTATCTGGGGCTGCCGGTCTATGTGGGGGAATCAAAATCAAAATAAAAAACCTTTGCGTACATCAAAGATCGTGTATGGCAAAGGATACGGGGGTTGGAAGGAAAAACTTTTGTCACGGGCAGGAAAGGAAATCATGATTAAGGCGGTGGCACAAGCTATCCCGACATATGCCATGGGATGCTTTGATCTTACTAAAGGTTTATGTGATCAGATTAGTGCAATCATCTGCCGGTACTGGTGGAGTCAACGGGAAAAGGAGAACAAGTTGCACTGGTTGAGTTGGGAGAAACTTACAAAGCCGAAGAGAAAATGTGGTCTGGGACTCTTACAACAACCGGATTCTCTTTGTGCGAGAGTTTTGAGAGCTAAATATTTCCCAGATGGTGATTGCGTTAAAAGCCAAGCCTGTTCAAGGTATGTCATACACTTGGCGTAGCATTCTCAAGGGGATTGGTTTGCTGCATAAAGGAATTGTTTGGAGAGTGGGGAATGTTCAAGGATGATGCTAGGATTATTCTGGAGCTGCCGGTGAAGGAAGATGTACAAGCTTAGCATTACGAACCAAAGGGTCTATTCACTGCCAAATCGGCGTACAGATTGTTTTGCGAAGACAAGAGACGCATGAGCAGCTCTGGTGAAGCGTCTACGGTCTTGAGGGAAGGGACGAATGAGGATTACTGAAGGAGGCTATGGAGTGTGCATTGTCCAAATAAAGTAAAATATTTTCTCTGGAGAATGGCTCAACACATTGGCACCGAGAGGTAACTTGAGGAGGAGGGGAATGGATATTGATACAAGATGCATCTTGTGTCAGCGTCTTTTTGGGCATCGATCGGAATAATGCCCCATATCCCGACAATTAAAGCACTAAACTCCTGCCCTTGACATCTTGTTCTTCTGAGATTGTCCACCAATTACTCTGAACAAAAACATAACAGAACACTGACTTTGAAATTTTAGACCAACCAAAAACAAAAGAACAGAATACGTACGTTGCTCATAGGCTGCAGAGGTCAGTCATGGGCTGAGAAGAGCTCGCGGCCATTGACATCTTGTTCTTCTGAGATTGTCCACCAATTACTCTGAACAAAAACATAACAGAACACTGACTTTGAAATTTTAGACCAACCAAAAACAAAAGAACAGAATACGTACGTTGCTCATAGGCTGCAGAGGTCAGTCATGGGCTGAGAAGAGCTCGCGGCCACAAGGCCGACGATGTGGACGACAACATCGTGAGGAAGAGCGACGGCGATCGCTGACCTCCTCGCCGTCATGCTTCACGTGCTCACCATGACGTACGTATACAATACCATGCGTGCTCACTATGGCGCGCGATGATAATTCTTATAAAACGTCGAAGGGACGCATCGCCCGTCGACGTGTGAGACGAAGAGACGAATCGCGCAGGAGCCGAAACATTGAATTATCTCAAACGGTTCTTATTAAAAAAAACCATCTATGATGAGCCCTAAATCTGATCGCGTGGGAACCGAAGCATTGAATTATCACATACGGTTATATTTAAAAACCGTCTGTGACATATGTAATCACAGACGATTCTGTTAAAAACTCGTCTGTGATGAGTCTTTCAGTTGTAAAGATAGGAAAAGGAGCGTCAACCATATTTATGAAAAACAATTCCTGAAAAGACGGTGATGCTTTGGTTCCGTTCGACTTCTGTCTTTATTCGTTTAATCTTGGAACAAGTTGTTGGCCTATCAATAACCATCGGAAGGGCAAAACTAAGAAAAAATCACTCACAATCCCATCTTTTCTTACTTCTATTTCTTCTTAAAGTTCTTATCTCCATACCCATCTAGTAAGACAAAATTCACGTAACAAATTGACTTTTCGACCACCGTGCATGGAAAAAACAAAAGTGATCGATCGACTACTTCAATTTAGGTGGTCGGAAAGTCAATTTGGTCTATGGATTTGAAGTGTCTTCAAAAAATTGATACAAGATCATATCCCTATGATAAGGTGAGCACTTCACAGTATATGATGTGTAACTTCCGATCGATCGATCACGTGAAGTACTACTACTTCGTGCATTCTTCTGTTGATCGGAAGTTACTCGTCAAGACAGTGAAGTTACACATGATACGGAACAAAGGTGCCTACCGGATTACATATCTTCTGCTTTCTTCTGTTGTGGAAATCAACTTCAATTCGACCACTTTAAAAGATCAATCTGGCCCGATCAGGAGTGGTCGGAATCAGCTATAATCAGTTGTTTCTAATTACAGACAGTTTCAATAAATAATCGTCTATGAATTTAGTAGTATCACAGACGGTTCTTGTTCATAACCGTCCGTGATACTTCACGGACGGTCTTCAATATGAACCGTTTGTGATATTACCTTTTTACATATGGTTTTTAAGCTAGTAATACAGACGGTCTCTGAACCAAAACTGTCTGTGATTGCATATAATACAGACGGTTTTGGTTAACCATATGTGATGAGGCGTCCAGTATTAGTCTTTTTGTAGTAGTGCTAGGTGGCACAACACGAAGGAATTTCCTGACTATCTTTTCATCTTCCACGCATTGCCTAGGATCTGGAGATTGTTGACGAGTCCCGTGATCCTCATGGAGAAGTCGTCCACCGACTCACCATCCTTCAATTCAATATCCTCAAACTCCTTGTGAAGCTTGTGTGCATTCGTCTCATGGATGCGCTTGACACCCATCCGCATCGTCTTCACGGCGTCCCACGCCTGCTTGGCCATGTCCTTCATCGCCAGCGTGGACAGCATGTCCAGTGACACCGTGCGGAGGATGGCGGACAACACCGGTCTGGCGTCGCGGTAATCGGCGTTGCCAGGTTCGATCGCCTTTGATAGACCTTGTGCATGCAGGTTCACCCTCATCACGAGGGCCTAGTCGGTGTAGTTTGTCCGTGTTAGTGTGGGGTAGACCACCGATCCCCCCGTCTCCTTTACCACCTGCTACACCACGATCTCTTGGTCGCTGTTGCTGCCGGATCCAATCTCGCGACTGCCATTGTCGCCAAGATTGATCGTGCGAGAAGTGCTACTATCGCCTTGCACCCCATCTCGGAGCGTGAATCGTCGCACGCCATCGCCAAGGATCAAAGCTACATGTCTCTGATACCAATTGTCGGCTGCGCCTGCTACTACACACACGAGCACCTGGAACACAAAAACACATACGCTTGGAAAAACAAAAACGAGTTTGCAAATGCGAGAGGCATATACTGCACAACGTCACAACGTTTTCCAGTTTCTTCTCCTTTTATTCTTAATCAAGAGACACTTCGTTACATGCATGATGTGCTACTAATAGCAGCTGTTTCCTACGCCACTAACCTGTTCATAATGCAGCAGTTTCCTACGGCCTCAACGTTATGCATTTAGTAAACAAAAACTGTTGTAACGGTAACGTTACATGCAAGGATGAGTTAGTAAAAAAAAGTTTTGCTAGTTTTAAGTTGCCTGAAATTTTCTTAAGTTTAAGTCACTTGTTGTGACCATTGAATTTGTGTAGAGATTGGTGTGTCATATGATTATCATATGATTGGATATTGATCCAATGGATGCCAAATGATTGGATATTGATCCAATGGTCACAACAAGCGACTTAAATTTAAGAAAATTTCAAACAACTTATGAATAGACAGTCCAAAAAAAACGCTATAACATGATGAAGTCTAACAACCGACGGCCACGCCGTGCCCGGGCGCACCGTACCATTGGTGTACCCCAATCGGTCCCGTGCTCTCGCTTGGCAGCAGCAGCACCACCAACAAGGACTCTTCCGAGCCGCCGCAGGAGAGCATCGCGTGGCTCGACGCTCAACCGCCATCATCGTGGTGTTCCTCTGCTTCGGGAGCATGGGCTGGTTCGAGGCAGCGCAGATGGTGGAGATCACCACCACGCTCGAGCGGTGTGGCCACGGCTTCCTGTGGGCCCGTCTACGGTCGAGTCCGGTGCTGGCGTGCCGGACGGGTCGGAGCACCCGACAGACGCGAACCTAGACGAGCTCCTCCTGGATGGTTTCTTGGAGAGGACGAAGGGTAAGAGCCTCTTTTTGGCCGACGCAGTGTTTTTTTTTCGGCCGATTTTTGACCGAAAACTGGTTTTACCGGTTCTGCTGGGCCACCGATACAATATCAAATCGGGCCTGAAAAATTCGGCCCACTTGCAGCAGCCCAACAGCCCATTTGACCTCTTGCTCGCTCGGTCGCCCTATCTGCTTGCTCCCACGCCGCCGTCCAGGAGTCAAGCATCTGCTTGCTTCCACGCCCCCAATCTCTGTCTCTTCTTCCTCCCCAATCCTCCCTCTCAAATCCTCCCTCTCCAATGATATTGCCGACGTCCCGTGCCGCCGTCCAGGAGTCCAGCATCCGGCACCCCAACCCACCGGTCGTGCTGCCGCCGACGAGCTCTACCCCGGCAGCGCGGTCCAGCTAGTTCCGCCTCGCCGACTCCGACAAGCTTGTCCTCCTGGGCCGCGGGAACAGCGGCACCGTCTACAAGGTTCGCCACCGCGAGACGTGCGCGCTCTACACGCTCAAGTTCCTGCACTTCGGGGACTCCACCACGTCCGCCGAGGCGGACGTCCTTAACCGCACGGCCTCGCCGTTCATCGTCCAGTGCCACACAGTCCTCCAGGTTGAAGTTGACCAACGGGAGAGAGAGGATGGTTTGAGGTGGGTTTTGAGTAGTCGAGTGTACTCGTTTAGGTTATGACCTGAAGTTCTGTCCAATTTCAGTCGATTTTCAACCGAAATTTATTTGAATTTCAAATGTTGGTTTCAAATTTTCGGCCGAAATCTGCTGAAATTTTCCGAAAATCACTAAAATCGGTTCTATCGGTGACCATCGGTAAAATTTTAAAACCGATTATCAAAACCCTGGACAGACGTGGGCGCCGTAGAAGGACATCCTCGCCCACCCCGCCGTGGGGAGCTTTGTGTGACGCACGGCGGGTGGAACTCGGTGCTGGAGAGCCTGTGGTACGGTGTGCGAGGGATATCGTTACCGGCGAAACCTTACCAGTGGGGCTTGTAGGAATACAAACTGACCCCGAAAAAACTGGTTTTGATGAAATTTATCTAAAAAAATTGAATTTGTTTGAATTTTATTCAAATTTGATTTTTAAAAAAATTTAAATCAGAAAATATCAAAAAAATTTATAAATTCCTGCCGAAATTGGCCGAAATTTTTCGATTTTCACGGTTACCTGCCTTACCGGTCCCTGTTAAAATTTTCTTTGTAACGATTTCCTGCGACTGCCGATGGCGCGTGTGGTCAGCTGTGACGCGAGCGACACCTGAACGCGTTCGAGCTTGTGGCCGACATGGGCGTGGCCGTGGCGCCGTGCGCGAAAGTGGACATAAAGCGGGACAACCGTCGGCGAGCGGCGCTGGAGCAGACGGTGAAGTCCCGATGGGTGGTGGCGAGGAGGAGAGGAAGGCGAGGGAGAAGGCCGCGGAGATGAAGGCCGTGTGCCGGAACGCCGTCGAGGAGGGCGGCTCTTCCTACGCTACGTTGCAGAGGCTCTCCGAGGCGCTTCACGACGGCGCGGTGTTCCCGAAGAAATGAAGCCGAGCAGCTTGTCTACGCATATCCGTCGTTTGATAGTGTGATAATGCTTGAATCATAAAACTTCTGTTCGTGTGTTTACTATACTATACTTGCGAAGCTAGATGTCATATCACTAATACTGCAGTACTAATGCAGTCTTGTGCTTGGTTAAACACAGCGTTTTCTTTTTTCCGTACTGATCACAGGATCACGACGATTGTTAATTTTGTTGGAAAATGCTTCGCGTACCAAGCACGTCGCCGCCCTGGCCGTGCTCCCGGCCACCACCGCTCGGCTGCCCAATCACGCCTCTGCCTGCCCGCGCCACCTGACCTCGGCCCCTCACGCCCCTGAGCGTCTCTGTCAGCCTCCTCCTCCTCCGACCGGCCCTACGTGCCATCTTCCTCCTCTACCCTTCTGGCCGCCCCATCCTCCTCCGACTCCCATGGGCCCATGTGCGCCACCCTGGCCGCCTGCGCCTCCAACCGCCCGCTTGGTGCCGCCCGGACGCTACATGCGTCGTACGCGTGTAAATCATCTTATGTATAGCACTGCCGATTTTGTTAGAATCAGTGTACTATAGAGTTCACCACTTTGCATCAACAACGACTCCTGTTCTAGTGTTAGGATTACGACATTACGTGACGGAGACATCGCAGGGATGAAAATGGAAGTGGTGCCAGCCGGCCCGCACGAAACGGTAAAGTAGCTTCTCTCGGGAGTCGGGCCGCATGCCAACTCAAGCGGCTGCTCGCAGGCGCAAGGCACGAACGCGAGGAGATCGGCCACCGCATCAACGCGTGCCTTCGTCAAATGCCGTCATCTTGAACACACGGACGCTCAATGGAAGTGGCAATTTGCGATTCGTCGTCGAGGCCATCGAGCTTTGAGCTCGCGCGAGGCATCCTTCTCGGAGGTGGCATCCTGCTCGCGCGTCGGGGGTGTGAGCCTGAGAGATACGCGTGCTGGCTGCTGTGGGTGGAAGGCGGCTTCTGCCTGTAGGCCTGACCGATGGAACCCTGCTAAGCAGAAACAGCCCACTTACTACTGCGGGTTGAGCCTCCGCGTGATCCGCTAACGGCCTTTGTGGTTATTGCGGGTCAATGCGTTCGGCCCACTACCCGGCCCACTTTGGTCCCTACGGAGAGTCGGAGACGCTGAAATGGATTGAAGCGACTGATGATCGGGACGTAGGCTCGGCTGGCCAAAAACTTCAGGCCAGCTTTTACTGATTAGATGAAAATGCATGCTAGGAAAACCGACGTTCTAATCAATTATGCGGCCAATTAGTTCGTCCGATGGTGTCAATGGCCCTTCGAGGCGCATAGAGCGGTCTGCCTTAACTCCTCTAAGTGGTTAGATCGAACGCACACGGATGAAATGGATCGCAGTCGAAATAGTAAAAAGTATACTTTTACTGTAATATATTCTCTACGGTGCTTTAGCACAATGATTTCACTACAGTTATCTACAGTCCGTGAGGTGGGCCAATGAGTTTCAAGTGTGATTATCACTACTCTCATTGAAAAAAAGTGTGTAAAACGCATCGTGCAATGGAGTCTCTTTTTTTCGAGAGTAAAGAAAACTTTATTAACTCTGTGCACTGACTAAATCTTGAGCGGCCCAAGCTCAAACAAACTCTGGGATTACATCTGACTAAAATCTTGAGGACTAATGGAGTCTCTTTCTTAGTAGTAAGACTTTTAAATTTTAACGAAGGGTTTATTCGTTTTACGCCATTCAATCGTGAGGTGGGCAGCTCGGTACGGACAAATATGAGATGGGACTAGAGCTGGTCAAATGGGTGGCTCGGCCCAGCCCGGTATGGGCACGAGCTGGTCCGACCTATCTAGGCACGACCCATTCTGACTCGGCTATTAGATAGGTCATGCCATGTTGGCCCAAATGTCGGGGAGGCGGTCTAGGCACGGCCCGTCGGCCATTCGTGTCGTGTCGGGCCGGCACAAGCCCGTTTAGCCCGCTGGACTAAGGTCGGCCCATTTACCCCGTTAAGCTTGAAAAAATCCACAAAATGTGTAAAATTCAGAAATAGATATGGAAATTATATTGAAAATGTATTATTCATCAAACCTAAGGAAAACAATAGCCTTTCCTTTAGGAACTCATCCTCAACTATTGTAATTAAATTACCCGAGGAAAACCCTTCACTATTCCCATACCACAAACAGTGGTATAACTTGGCCATGCCCATGGCCACAACCATGATATCTACCTCTCGACCTCGACTATCACCACACATAGCAATCATACAATCAATTCATAAGCATACATGATCATGTCAACATGTAAATTAACAATGCGACATAACGGAAACGTAAATACAATGCTTTGTCCATTCCCATCCTACTGTGCACCAGCGTGTCTAATTTTAAGTTAATTAACCATTAGCAAATTTTAGTTAATTTTAGTAATCCTAAAGTAAATTTTAGCAAATTAAGTTTACCTAAGTTGTCAAGCTATTCACCACAGACCTAAAACCCGCTCTGATACCAACTGTAACACCTTGGCTATATGGAAGCCAAGATGCAACCTAAACTACTATCATCAATTAACACTATAAATTTTTCTCATCAATTCAACAAAAAATGACAGTTAAACATCACCACAAAACAATTCTAATAATATAACTAACATAAATTTTAGTAAGGATCTAAGCACTAAAACTGCAATCATAACACTTCATTCATGTAAAACATTATCATGAATAGGTTTGGATAGTTTAAATCATCAACTAGCATGAATAAACTTTAAAAATGAATAATGGAAGTACCATAAATCCAATTATTACATTTAAAAGTTTCCAATTGAAGAATAGCAACAGAAATATTATTTAAGTGATGAAATATGTGATAAAGTGGATTTCTTCATGTGAACTACTCCCTCCCGATGCATGTCGTCCTCAACGATCACCTAAAAACAAAATTGGCAATAGTGAGTCTAAGACTCAGCAAGTACAAAAGAAAGACATAAGAAACATTGAATCGAAGACATCTCATTCTCAATTTATCACATACATATGAATATACTATGAATGCGATGCAAAATGCATATAACTCTACTTCTCTTCTGCATATACCGGTATAGCTGAGTGTAACACCCGTCGGTGTTCACTCATGCCTGCATTCTTAAAATGCGGAGATCCATTGCCCTTGTGAATAATCTTTCATACGGAGATCTAGTTGCCCATATTGAAAATATAGGGATCTCAATAGCCACTCTTGTGGGTTAAACATGAATGCTTGAAATGAATGTAATGGAATGAAAGGAATACTTGCATACTTTGTAATTTATATCAACAATTAATGAAAGCATGTAAATAACGAAAGGTACTCATATCTCAGAAGATTAACCACATCATATTCATTTACCCAATTTGAATAATCAAACATCCAATATGACTATAATTGCACTTGCCTTTCGCATTGTGACAAGTTGGAATGTAGAGAAGGTGAAACCAAATCGAAGTTCCCTCCGCCTACAGTAAATATTTTACTCAAAACAAGATTTGAAAAAAAATAGGACAATGCCTACTAACAACGCTTTTATCCGTACCCCAAAATCCAACATTTCATAAATTTTTACTCTACTCTAGCAAACTGACGAACTGGCAGTAACTCGATACTGGACAACAACATTCTAAAATCCATAATTCTTATTTTGTTCATCACAAAAATGCATTCTCAGACTCTCTGGAAAGTTTATGAAATTGTCTACAAAAATCCAGTTGGCCAGATTCTCAAATTTTGCCATAACTAATTTTAACAAACATAATAAAACAACTGTCAGAATCTGACAGACATTGTGGACAGTAAGATTGAAATATCCATAACTTTTATTTTGATAATCCAAAAATTACGTTCTTTAACATTCTGGAAAGCTAATTGAATTATCTACAAAAGTCGTTTTGGTCAGCATCCCCGATTCAACTGTTATCCATTTTTAATCTATCAGATACTACGACTATTATAACCTGACATAGATTCTGGACAGCAGCAATTGAAAAGACCATGACTCGAAAACTATTCATCCAAATATTGCAATTTAAGATTCTATGGAAAGCTACTGACATTACCCACAATTCTCTAGGAGATGATCAAACCTAATTTCGCATTTATAGACTTCAAATCTACAGTACAACTATCAGCAAGAAAAACCCAATCTGCTACCCGAATTCAACCGCGTAGAAAAGAATTTAACGAAAATAATGAAGAACTGAAAGTCACCCTTGAATACACGATGTAACTCGCTGAAATCCCCACAAGATCTTCCTTTCCCTTTCCTTCTCCCTCTTCCTCTTCCTTTCTCCTTGGTTGGCAACACCCGAAGGAGCCTTCCTCCTTTCTTCTTCTTGGCCAGCAGCAAGGCTAAGGGAGGTGGTTACTGTAGCACAACGGTGGCACTATAGTAGAACTACGGTTTGGTGGCTTCCCCTGTTGCCTTGGGCCACTAAGATTGATTTTCTCTCCACATGAAAATGGGTTGGCGGCCTATTTCTCTCCCAAAATTCTGAATTTTTCTTTCTAATTCTATTTAATTTTGGTACTAATCACTTATTTGTTTTATATTTACACAAAATATTACAAGATGCACGGAATGAAAGATGGTTGATGATTGTGTGTGTGAATAAAGAAAGAGAATTGAATAATTGAGCATGAGAATAAAGAAAAGAGAATAATTAATGTTGATGATGATATTGTGTATTGCTGATTGTAACATCCCCAAATGTATTTAATGATAATTTGTATGTATCTCATTAACATGCATGTTGTTTTTGAAGCATTTGCATATTTTATTGCACTTGGAAAATCCAAATCAAAGTTTAAACCTACAACTTCAGGTTAACTTCCAAAATAAAACAGGAACAAAATCTAAAACTTATGATCATCATTTGGAAATATTTTATTCAAATACTATAATAATTATCTTGAATAAATAAGAATTTTAATAAATTTTTAGGTGCACTGTTAACCATGTTAAAATCCCGAACACATCCCAAAGGCTAGATAGAAATTTAATTACTGCTCTCAAATGAAAAATGATCAATGTGTGAGGGCTTGAAAAATAGAAACTACACTTAACAGAACAACCACACTGCCCATTCTCTAACCCCAACCGAACAGCCATCCCCCAGCCCATTTCTTTGGTTCAACCGAACCAACGCCCACTGCCATTCCTTCTTCACTTATTTTATTCCCAGCAGCACCATCCTTCCCCCACTGCATGCCCATTTCTTTATGCTCCTGCCGAACCAGGCTTTTGACCCCCACTGTCACTTTACTTCAATCCCATCCCACCACCCACTCTTTTCTTCTCTCACTGCTTTCTTCTTCCTCCAGCAAGCAGCAACCCCCATTCTTTCTTTCTTGAGCTCATGTTTCATCCACTTCTCTCCTCTCAATCCCAATCAAGAAACAAAAATCCCCCTATGCATGTCACCCCATTGCAACCCCTGCCTCATGAGTGTGAGGACCCCAGTTTATTTGGCTTGTAATGCTTAACCAACCACCTGGTCCTAGCATCACAAATCAAATAAACCGAGCCTTGAGATATGTATACTTCCCGAGCAGATACACACCTCTCCACAAAATTATGCATCAACTCCATTCCAAACATAGAGTCCAAACATTACACTACTAAGCGAGTAACAATAGTAGAGTTATTACGGACAATGGCCGATCGAGCCAAAAGATACATAAATACTAGGCGAGCGACAGTGAAGCAAAGTGCCATAAGATGGCTATAAACAAAGCCAATCGCGTGCCTTCACCCACAAGGCATCGGCCGGACCGCCAAGCCTAGTCGTCGAACACGAGCGGCAGAAGACAACTCACGTAGTGAGGCCCTTGGGGCTCACCTTCTTCCTCTGCAACAAAATCATTAAGCAAAGCCAATGAGTACAAAGATTGTCTTTGTACTCGCAAGACAACGTGTGAACTAGCAGACCTATTCATATGCTACATGCAGGGCTTATTTGGTGGAGGCCATATGTTTCATTTGCATAAAGCCAACTTTATTTGCAATAATGTAATACGTTTAAATGCAAGTTTGCAATTTATTTTCTTGTTGAAGTAATCTGAAAATAAAGATAGATACAAGTAACCACCTAGAAGTGACTATCCCAATAGTCACCACAACATAGCACGAATCCCAGTTCGTACCACCACTACAAGTTTTAATTTTAAAAGGTTGTAGTCTAACTCTTGAAAAGCTTACCCAAGTGTGTCCATCACCTAGGACGAGGCTATTCGAATAGTTTTTAACCTGCGGGTGTACCACTGTACCCACACTTGGTCGCCTTTAAGCCAAAGCACACTTCAAGGTATGCAGCACGGCTAAGTCCTCGAGACTTTTTCCAATATTGTGTATTAACTACGAGCCGCTCGTATGGATAGAAATCCATACACTTACATGGTAAAGCCGAAAAGACAACTACCCACTCAGGATAAAGCTTTTCGGACAACTACCATGCTCCCAACACCATCCCTCCTGCGACCTCCTGCGACCCGGAGCCAATACACGCCAAAGTACTAGGTCAAGAGAGGTCCCATATACTCTAGTGTGGTTAGCACGCCAAAATGCCTGGATAAAAATTCACTCACAAGATGTTCGGTCCTTAATTGACCCGGGCACCATTCCAGTCACACCCAAGAATCACACCATCTTACCATTGTGCCCGCGTCTAAATCGTTTTTGTTTTCCATTTTAATTTTGTAATTAACATAACATAAGCCGAAGCATAAGAACAATAATAAATTTATGTGATCAAGATCATCGACTAAGTCGATGATCGCCCAAATCTACCGGAAGCTAAGCATGGCTAAGCAACTGAACTCGTAATCTACTAAGTGATAAGAGCTCATCCAACGAACTCCAATCACAGCAAATAACCTAGGCTCAGGTAGTAGAGATCAATATTTCACCTACAGGATATGCATCTACATGATTTAACTAATCAATTTAACACAAATTAAGCAATGCATACATACAGCTGAAACAAAATATTAGACTTTAAAATACTGGGATTAACATGATCAAACTGCTTGCATGGCTGCTGCTGCTCAATAGGCTCAACTCAAGTTGCAGGATCACTCTCGATAGAACTGAGCAACTGCCGAATCTATCGATCGAGCAAAAGCAACGAATAAGAACAAATAGCACCGACAAAACTCAAACATTCAAAACCATCTAATGAGCACAACAATCATACAACAGCTAGAGCATGGCTTAACACAATTTAGAAACAGAGAACAACTCATTTTAATTTGCTATGAATTTTCTAAGCTAACAATACACATAAAGCGTCATTTAATTCTTTAACAAAATTATGAACAGAAACAAAATCTAAAACCTATCCTAATAATTAGTACACTGAAACTGAAAATTTACAAAATTGGAATTACTGGATTTGGACAAATATTGAGATAGATATGAATTTTCTAATTTGGAAAATACATAAAACACCATTTAATCAACTATCAGATTTTTGATATAGAGACAAAGCTGAAACCATTTTTAGTAAATAGCACATTTAAAATGAAAATTAACAGAACTGGTTTCATACGATTTGAAGAAAAATTGAATTAGTTATGAATTTTCTAAGTTTAAATGAATTAACAGTGCATCAGAAATCTATTTCAGATAAACTAAAACATTTAATCCTTTTCCTACCGACAGCGAGCTAGCCACAGCCACTGACAGCGGGCCCCCGCGAGAAACGGCCGACCAGGTCAAACTTGACCCAGCCGCGCCAACGGCGACGTCGAAGGCGTATTCTAAGAATACGTCTTCGGCTTATTAAAATGTAATCCTAACAAATACGCACAGAGAAATACGTTTCCCGACAGGGAAAACGTATCAACAAGGTTTACACAACCACTAACTGACAGCAAGGGCCCACATGGCAGCGACTCAAAGGTTAAAACAACGGTTGGATTAAGATTTCTAAACGCGATTAACTCTGGAGGGGTCCACAAGCCAGTGATACAACTAAAAGATGATTAACGCTAATGGAGAGGGACTAAACCTAATGCTGCCGGCGGTTCGACGGAGTCCCCGCGCGTGGCCGCGACGGCGAGGTAGAGGATCTGGAGCTGGAGAGGTGCTCTGGGCTCGGGAGTGACACCTTTAGGTTCACTGTGTCCTCGCAAACCCGATGACGGCGATACAGACCCTCGAGGATGCCGGCGGCGAGCTGGCGGCGAACGGAGGCGGAGAAGAAGGTACGGCTCATGCGGAGAAGACGCTACGGACTTCGAGTGGCTTCGGGAGTGTGCGCAACGGCTTCGCCTTGACTTCAGGAAGGTTATGCCCACGATCAAGACGACGATGGAGCACCGAGGTGGCCGGAATCGCTGCAGCGGCGAATCACCGTGCGCGGAGAAGAAACGTCCGCACGCCCACCATGATGCACCAAAGCCAGAAAAGAGCTCACGATTAGACTCAGAAGGTGATGGCGATCACGAGGGACCAAGCGCCGAGGCGAGGGACTCACCAGAGCACTAGCAAGCCCGCGGGGTCGCTGCAACCGGAGGTGGAGACGACGAAGTGGCTCCGGACGATTCACTGGATGCTACGAGCTCGGGATGGGAAAAATGGATGCGGCGAGGAACAAGGAAGACGGCGAGAGGGTTACGGAAGCACAAGCGGCAACGAGGTGGTGGCGCTGTCCTCTCCTTCTTCTCCGGCCGAAACTGAGAAGTGGGCGGAGAGAGCGACAGAGTGGAGAAAACGAGATGTGAGTGATCGCGGTGAAGTAATGAAGGTCTGGCGACACTTCGGAGAGGGACACGCGTCCACGACGTGGCAGCGACGAGCTGCGTGGCACACATGCGAATTTGCCAGCGAACTCCGGCGAGCCGCGGAGAAGACGAGGACGATACTGACAAGGAGGGCCCACTCGTCAGCGACAGCGACAAAGAGGCGCGAATCGGACCAAGTGTGGTTCAACGATTTGGTCTGACTCGATCAAGAAGATGTCGACCGTTCGATCTAGAATGGACGGCCGAGATCAGTGTATGCATTCGGACAGGTCGACGAGGCAAGCAATGTGGACCGTGCGATCACCATCGGACGGGTGATAGCCATCGGGCTCACGCGGTGCAGCTAGGCGGTGCGGCGGAACCAAGTGGCGCGGTCGGACTCGAGTCGGAGTTTGAGTCCGAGCCCGAGGAACAGTGATTCCAGATTTTGAAATCAAAAGGCTGAGCAGGTTTGGGGAATTTTTAGAGATAGCTCCCGAGCTCCAAAAATTCTGAAATTTTTACGGGAGCTAACAGGGACAGAGGACAACCTTGTGTAATTTTTCCAGGAATTTTCATGCACTATATTTCTCCCAAGAAAATTCACAAGCTGCTGTCCAGGGGTTTGACCAGATTTCTAAACTGGTTTGACTTGACCATTTGAAATAGCAACCAAAATCTAAAAATTGTGAAATTTTTCAGAGAGGTAGCTAGGATGGTCAAGATGATAGGAAAAATATTTTCAGAGTATGATCACAAGTTTTAAGGCTAGGAATTTGTTGACAACCATTTCCATTCACAAGAATTAAATCTTAGAATTGGAAATTATTTAGGGAAAATTTGGAAAACTTCCAAATGACTTCAAGAGACATCAAAAGTTTTTATTTCTCCTCAAAATTTTACATTTGAAATACAAACCCTAACTTAGGGCTGTTACAATGAGCATCTCATTCATCCAATTAGATTTTGCATGCATAGTCTTTTGAGTGTTTTGAAGGGAGGGGGAGGAGCAATGGTGGTGGAGGCGCTGCATGCGTGGGCAGCAAGTGGCCAGTGAGCAAGGCGGCCTGGCGGAGGCGCGGCTCGGTGATGGCCGGATCCGGCTCGGCTGGAGCAAAGAGAAGGTGGAGGCGAGGAGGCAAGGCCGGTGGAGCAGTGGCGCTGGCCAGCAGCTCCTGGCAGCAGCGATTGCGGCTCGGTGGTGTGGCAGGGCCAACATGCGTATGCAGCAGTGAAGGCGAGGCCGAGGCGCTGCAATAGCGGCTCAGCGGCAAGGGCGCCAGCAGCGGCATGGCGGTCCAGAGCACGATGGCACTGAGGGAGCCAAGGTACAGCGGCGTCGGCATGGGGCCTACAGCCCAAGCCCGAGCGTGCATGCAGCCGGTGCATGCACGCACATGGCGCAGCGACTCCATGCGGTGCACACACAACGGCGCGGCGGCCCGAACGAGGCGATGCGATGTCGATGAGGCCGGAGCCGTGCATGCAGCGGCACGAGAGCGGGAGCCGAGAGCGGCGTCGAGGAAGAGCATGTTGGATGTGAATCACTTAACTCCTCTCTCTCTTGATATGCTACACACACACCTTCTGTGTCTTCATACTAGGAAATCCCACACTGATTTTTTTTCTCTCACTAGTTGGTTTTCTCACGCAAAGACAAACACACAATAGTCCTTCTTGACACCGGGGCTGAGAATAAAGATCACCAGAACATATACACGCACGGCCTTTTTCTTGAACTACAATTTCTCTCTCCACTAATCAACCAAAGACTCAATACATAGACTTAAATACACATAACTCAGCATGCACTCCACACCCGGCCTGCTAACAGAACAATCTGTTCTTGCGCCATAACCACTCACCAGGCAAAGACTCATTCCTTGCGTGCAAGCTCCTCCTACCTTTAATGCTACACTAAACACACGTTCCAAACCCTTTACTCCTACCATGCACAACCCAAACTACATGCAAAGTCATTTCTATGTGGGAAACACGTCTTCTACTTGACATGGCAAGGCCTCATTGCCACGTATACACACATTGAACATATTTAGCATGACAAGATTATTCCAACAGAGCAACGGCGGACGCGGACGAGCGGGACACGAACTCGGCAATGACTACGGTGGACGCGGACAAGCTCGGCGACGACTACGGCGGACGCGTACCCGAGAAGAAGTCCAGTGATTTTTCGCACGCCTAGTGCCGCGGTATAAATCTTTAGTGTCAAATCGCGTTTACGATATTTACTTGTGCATGTTGTATATTAGTCATGAGCATGACATCTATTTATGCATGTTTAATTGTAAAAATGATTTGATAGCTTAAGATCGGTATAATTCTCCGATTATGCCTTATTTATGCGTAGGTGTGTTCATGTGATGAGTGTTGGTATATACGAATAATTTTATCGTCGTAGCGGAATATGTATCTTATTGATCGGTGGATACTAGATTAAATATATGAGTTGATTATTTGATCGGACGATGTTATTGTAAAGTCGCATGGAAGCTTGTGGTGATCTTAGATGATAAATTAATTGGAGGTTTTTCCCTCTTGTTGAAGTAGTAACTTTGGAGTTAGACGCATAAGGATTTTATGGATTATTACTTGATGGATATCTCTTGCGATGATAGTTATGGATATTTGGGGGTTGAACCGGGTGATTTATTTGATCATGAGCAAATTGATCGGATGATTTTAGCAACAGTGCGTGAGTCATATATGCTAGAATTGGGAGAAGGAAACAATAGATTATTTGAGTGCGGATAAATGATTGGATTGCTATGTGATTAATAGATAAGTCCTATGTGCCGAGTTGATAGATTTGTACCCTCAATTGAGTTAGTGGATAATTGATTAATTAGTTGATTGTAGAGGCACATATATAATTGGATTGGTAGAGGTCGTTCACGACTAAGTTCGGTGGTATGGATATGAGTTGATCGATTAGTGAGCAATTAGATGTTGAATGTGTTATTAAATTGTAAAGGTCATTAGGTGTCGGTTAGTCAATTAAACCTCAGTCGGTGGAAAATTGAGTGTATGCGATTATAACTTGCCAAGGTTAGACTAGTAGAGCTCGTAGTTAGTATTAGCTTAGTTAGTCTAGCAAAGAACAATTGATGGTTTTGGTTATAGTCTTATGCCCATAACTTGGTGGATTTAGTATATTTATCGGATGGATTGTATATATGGAAGTTCATGAATTCGGGAGTTATTTGTTGTATTGACTACCTTGTTTATGCCTTAGTAGAGGTTGGTACGGGATTTAGATCAAGATATGGGAATATGATCGGAAAGTGTTATGTATGTGATTAGATTCAACACCGGAGAATCGGTTAAGTAAATGGTTATGAGAAGATTAGATTTGTCGGTAAATGTTTTCCTTAAGGAATTAAATGGAAAAGAAAAGAAAATATGTAGGTCCCATTTGTAATGGTAGAGGCTAGGTTAGAATGAGTATAAAAGTATTAAATGCATTTCAAAAATCCAGAAAAGAATTATTTTTACACTAGAAATTGAATTAACTTTAAAAATTCTTAGAAAATTCATTTGAACTCCAAATGGGGTGATTCAATTTTTATTGAACATAACTTTTTATTATATTTCCAATCATGTAATCCTTATGCCCACCACTATTATGCAAATTTTCACCAAAGAATTTAATTCAGATGAACGGTAATATATTCTAATTAAATTTGATTTTTCTAGAAATTTGAGATTTAAACCACCATAACTTTCACATACTAAATCCAAATGGAATAATTCTTTCACATAAATTCATATAAAATCATTACCTACCTACTGTATAACTTTCATGCATTTTGGAGTATTTTGAATTTTTGGCTTATTTGGTGTTCATTGCAATATCGTCTTTCGATTAGGTTTTCGACGATATCGTTATATTCATGAGATCAATATATGAGTAACCTGAGATTGAACAAGTGGTACAGCAAAGGTGCGAGCACCCTCCTCTTGATCATATTGCTCCCAGTGGTTTTTAAAAGTTTTGTGTGAGTTTTATTATCGCAATTGCATGCTATTTTGAAATGTATGTTTATGGGTAGAAGTAGTTATTCTCCTAATTGCTGCATTAGCCCTCCTTTGAATGTTGATTACCCCTTTTTCCTTGAATGATTAAGGATATATGTTATATGGGTTGTTTGCTAGTTTGTAGAACGATGCTTAGCCATGCTAGTAGTTATAGCCGAAAGCGGTTGATGGAGCTAGTCCATCGGCCGATGGATCGAATTGAATCTTAATGAACCTTGAGGATTTTATGGATTGGATTATGTTGGATTTGAGGAATGTATCCAGATCTTCGCATCTGTGGTTTGTGGACATGTTGGGCATGAGTTTTATGTTCTTAACTTGGACGGGGTGTAGGTTGATGATGAATTACTATTGTTGTTTGTTGTTATGGAATTGTGTAGCCCGTCTCGAGTGTTTAAGGACCGATGCGTGGTGTGATGAACCAAGTCTTACGTGCAACCACACGCCGGGATAATGGCGAAGGCTTGGCTTAATAATTTGTTGTGTGTTAGCTATCAAAACACAATGAGATTGACAATTGTTATTGTTATGTATTTAATTGTTCTTTTGTCAATCTCGTGGGGGCATGTTAATTTTTTTTGCCTTACTTGCCCTTAAGGGTCTCTTGTTTGATAGGGACTTACTTACGCAACGAGGTTCACCTGTGGTTCTAGGCGACCGACAGTCTGCCACAGGATTCTGCTCCTCGGGTGGTTTGATAGTTAGGACATGACATTGTAACGGGCTCGTTATGCTACCTCAGTCACACTCCTACGGAAGAGTGCATTGGCCGACATTAAGAGGAATGCATATCGTGTGGGTAAAGTTGTACAACTCTGCAGAGAAATTAAATCTATTCGAATAGCCTCGTCCTAGGTTATAGACAACACTTGTGGGAAAGCAGGCACAGTTAGCTTTTGGTAAATTAAGTTTGGGTTATGGTTGAAGACGTTATGTCATATTATTAGTTTGTTCAAATCTGAAATTATTTCATGAACGCGTAGTTCGCGCGTTAAATTTGTTGAGGAATGAATTGTGCCACGAATAGGATGTTCGTGTGTTGATTATACTTGGAGATTATACCATTGTTGATCATTACTTACTATCATAAAAATGTTTTCTAAATGTTTTACAAATGGCAATTTGAATCTATATTATTTATCTAAATGAAAAACTCGCTTTATGCCAAAAATTGACTAGTTTAGTAACCTTCTTTTGATACTTACATGCATTCTTATTTCTTTTGAAAGTCTCGCGAGTACAACTTTGTACTCTAACAGTGTCTGTTTGTTCAGGTGAGAATGACGGGTGCAACGGCTTTAACTCCAGTTGGTTGCTTGTGGGATTGTGGGCATACCAACTCGGTTATTCCCTTTTTATTTTAACTTTATCTTCTGCTGTAATTTATTTGTGTTAATTAGATTTGGCCGATCGGACCTCTTATGCAACCTTGTACTATAAGGTTATATTTAAATGATGTTGTAATTGATTCTTTTATTCTTGTACATTGTGTATGGATGTGATTGCAATGTTGTATTTGGATATGTGCATGTTAGCCACTGATCCTTGGGAGCTAGCATGTGACACATATCCGGGTCACTCGGAATCGTGTGCGTCTCACGTTAAGTGTTGCGTTTACGGCGTAATCACTTAGCTTGATACGAATCCGATCTCGGGGGTCCTCACACTGATTAAGCATTGTTCATTGCTTACTGTTGTGCTTGCTGAGTCATAGACTCACTCTTGCTCTATTGTTGTTTTTAGGTGATCGTTGACGACGCTTCGCTTCGGAAGGGTTAGCAATTGGAACACTTCTTACACTTAGTTACTTGATCACTTGCCATGAGAAAACTCTACCATAGCATGATGGTTTAATATCTTAGATTATGATAGACATTGATTTATTTTAGATTATTGATTGGAACTAGTTTATTCATTCGATATACTTTGTTTGATTGATTTTGCTTAAGTCTTGGATTTCTGTTCTGCTTTGCTATCTAGAGTTTAAATATATGTGCTTGCCATGTCGTTATTTATAAGTTATTGTGACCCATGGACGGGTGTTAGTATTGAATTGCTTGCTATAATTTATTGTTAATGGTTGTTAAAATTAATAGTTATGGTAGTTTGGTAGCATTCCAAGTTCAGTGTCGGGCCAGGGTGTTACAGACTAGCTATTGCTTAATTTTTCTTCCTTGTATTTCTAATTCTTCCTCTTCTGTTTCGACGTGTGTGTGGTTGCAATGCTCCTTGCCTTGCTTATATAGAGGCAAAACACACGTGTTGAAGAATTAATTAATTCTCTCCATTAAATGGTATGTTTGCTTGATTGTCGTAGATACAATGAACCAAATAAAAAATAAAATCTGCTCGATTCTCATAGGTATAACAGACCAAATGAAGCCAAATATTAATTCCTTTATTGAACCATATCTTTGGAATTTGGATGTTGTTTATTGGCTCCTATTTTCTACATAAAGAATGCCAATTTTTTTTTTCATTTATTGCCGGTTTTCCTAGTATATCATGCTTCGAAATAATATTACCATCTTGCCAAAAGACAACACTTTCACATCATTGCTCTTTCTGCCATGATGCATCAATTGCCATCTTGAGCCCCAAAGCTCAAATATTGTTCGATTAAAACCTAAGATATTTATCCATTTCCAAACACATTAGCACCGAGAAAGCCAATTGAGGAATATTGAGCATGACCAGAGAGAACAAGAACGGAAGAACCAACAAGAGCTTGAAGCTGGTGAACAAGAACCGCAAGCAGTCCGATATGGACACTGACGTGCTGAGGGCCGCATGTCGGTCGGGCAGCCAGATATCGACGCACATTGCCACAACACCTACCGTGCCTAGGTAGTCTTAGAAATGTCGTCCAGTTGAGACATGGCAAACTAGCTACCGCCTGTAATGATATCTATAATGAACGACTACAGGAATCCGCCCCCAGAGGCATGGCCCCCATGTACAATGTATGAATGGCCCTTAGTGCGGATGAGCTGTGGTCTTCACCGTGCGATGTACCAATGACCCCGGGTGAGGCAGAGCTTTGGCCTTGGTATGGTAATCCGTACTAGTCATGATTTTGCTAAGTGTAGACTAGAGAGGCACCCTAGGTGGTACACTCTAAACTCTGCACCATGTAGTCCTTCCTAGAACAAGCTGGGATAACCACATCCTCATTGATTGATTCGTAGTCACCCCCACACGCCAATTGAAGGCTGCAAGATGGAACAAAATGAATAATAAGGACCAAAGCTGAACATGACTTACCTCCTCGATCTGCAGGGCAGATGACCTATGGGGAGTGTTAGGGCGACCACGATCGGCCGACTGGCCATGCGGACTTTGAGCACAGCAGTGATGCATCCCGACTGGCGTGTTGCTGGAAGATGGCCATCCGAACTGAGGTGACACGACTCGATGTAGTCATGGTAAGTCTGAATGTCTTACAAACGTTGTTCCTATAGAACCTCAATGTGCACCATCTCCACCCAAGCTATACTCCATTGATGTTGGATTGCCTGCCAGTTCTCAGTATGTTAGCCCAGCCTCGATTGGCTACATTCGACAAGGATTTATGTGAGAAGAATGAATGTAAGTATCGACTGTAAACATTACTCGGAAGGAGTTGTACTCACAACTAGACAACTTGCTTGAGCATCCTCCCCTCTGGAGGTGGTACAACCTGGTAAAGATCGAACTATCACATCACGCGCTGTGGTGCATAAGGATCCACCATAACCTGGTGTGCTAGGTGCATTGCACGGATAGTCCATGTGTGCTACCATATTCACAAATAGTGCCCTCCATGGATACCATAGGATGTTGTCATCATGCAATGTCTCGAACTCGTTGTGAAACACGGGGTAGAACCTCATCAGTCTGTCTCTCGCCCAGCGTAACTAGGCAGCAGTTCACTGGGTACCCATAGTGGGCTCGTCTATCGGGTCATGGAACTCGGCGTACGGGTGCATTGCAATCCTGAAGGTCAGTTGTCCAATAGGGAAGTGCTCCTAACTCCACAACTGCAGTAGTACATAGCAGACGACAAGGACCAGTTTCACACTAGTGCCGTGTTGAAAATGTCACACAACTCCTTGTACGTGGCACAAAGGACGGTGGGTTCGAAGTTGTAATGGGGCATCTCCCCATGCTTGGCGTCAACCAAAGAATTTGCAATGTGGATGAAGCTAGGGTACACCCAGTCACCTTGTGTCGTGGGAAGTAAGGCCCAATAAAAAAGAAACAACAGGTATGTGACGAGGTGCGTCCAAACAACCGTGTCCGGTGCATTCTCCAGGCATCGATTGAAATACCTAAGCCACATCCGAGGGACACCGCGATCCGTGTCTAGGACAGCTAGACCGAACCGATGCGCCAAGTAGGCCTTCCAATCCACTGGTGGATGGGGTGGAAGAAGTGCGTCTCCTGTGATCAGCGTACCGGTCAAGAAGGATGCATCCTGGAGAGTGATTGTCATCCCCATCCTGAACAAGTGCCTCTCGGGTCTCCATCTATCAACAAGTGTGTAACAACCCAAATTTCAAATTTCAGTTGAAAATAAAGTTTAAGTAATTTTTGTGGAGTTTTCTGAAAATTTTAAAAGATTTTACTTAATCATTTTGAAGCTAAACAATTTAATCTACAAAATCTATTACCATATAATAGTTGGAAATAATTTATTCAAGTCCCAAATGCTCCAGAGAATTTCAGTGAATTTTCTCAAAATTTTTGGGCTTAATTTGCTATATTCTAAAGCCTAATTGAATTATTAGAATTAAATTAATTAGAAAATAAAAAAGAAATCCCAAACAGTCTGTGGGCCGAAACCCAGCTCGGCCCACATCCCTCTCGCGCGCGCACGGCCCGCTCCGCCGCGCCATCGCCTTCAACAGCTAGATTAAAATCCAACGGCCGGCTTCATCGCGCGTAAAACCACTACCATCCATCAACCGTTGGATCAGGATCCAACAGCCAGAGTTCGCGCAACCTTCGGACACACGAACGTCCATCGCGTGTGGACCATCAGATCTCAATCGGACGGCTCACATGGACTCAGTACTTTCCTAATCCTCGCATCACTTCAATCTATCGCGATCGTTGGATTAAAATCCAACGGCTGCGTACCACCGTCACTTACCGGTTCACGCGTTCTATTTCGACCATCCGATCAAAATCGGACGTACCCCTATCGTCTTCCTCCTTTCCTTTCTTCTTCCTCCACTTTCCTTCTTCTCGCTCGCGCGTCCGCCATTGCTGCCTTCTATAAACCTTCCATATTCGCTCGAATCCGGCCGCATCTCCAAGATCGTCGCGCGCATTTAAACCCTTGATCCCCTCCGCCCCCGACACGGCCATCACCTTCCAATCCGGCGCCCCAAATCCCCGTAAATCCGCCGAGGTCATCGCACTGACCTTCTTGCGGTACACGCCGCCTCGACCGCGCCTGCGCCCTATAAATAGGACCGTCGGGACCGCCTCGACCTCCACAGCTCATAGCCGCCACCCCCGTAGCCCCTCCGTCGCCGTAGCGCCCTAATTTCGAAGTTCCCCGCCGGCGAAACCCTTCGGGTCTTCTCCGTTTCCGGTGCCACCAGCACTCCTCCGTCCCCACCATCGGCACCATCGTCATCGCCCCGTTCTTGCGAAGCTGCTGCCGCCACCCACTTCACGGAGAACCTCGGGATCACCTTCTTCGTCGATGATCGCATGCCGCCGCCGCAGGACTCCGTCGCCGACGACCTTCCCGTCCCGCTCCGCCGCCGTTTTGGTAACCCACGAGTCCGCACTGCTCTCCTCTACATTTTGCGCACAACCATTGGTCTCGCCGCAGCGTAAAACGCCGGCGAGGTCCCTCACCGGAGCTCTGCCAGGCTCGGTCCTACGTGGCCTTGCCATGTACGCGCCAGCTCACCGCCACATGGGCGCCACGTCGCCAGATCTGCCTGCGTGGCGCCACACACAGCCGCGTCCACCCCATCCTTCCGAGCCAAAAGCCGTAGGCTTGGTTCACGTGGACCGTGTCTATGACACGTGGGGCCCGCATGTCAGTAAAATACTTTTAATTCCTTTAATTATGGAAAATCCTTCGCTGGCGTCAGCATTGCGCAGTAAATAGATTTCCTTTAGAAAAATAATTAGGGAAATTCATTTAAATTCCAAATTTAGGTTTAAAACTTCTAAAATTCATATCTTTTGCATCTGAACTCCAAATTGGGTGATTCAAGTTGCAAAATTTGTCTAAAGTCATAATCTAGCTATATAAACCAAAATTTTCAATTTGGAGATAATTTGAATTGTCTTCTTGAATTTATTTGAATTTGAAGTTAATTTGTCGTATTTTCGCGTATAGACCTCGACGACTCCGGAGAGTTAGATCCTTCTGACGATTTAGAGTTTCAAGACTTCAACGAAGGAAAGTTACACTATTGATCATATTGTTCCCAGTATTTTAAAGTATTTAATTCCTGTTTTCAAATTACTATTGCATGCATATGTTTATATAAATGTTTAAATGCCCTGTTTTTGTATATAGTTAATCCAAATTTCATTGTATGGCCAATTTGATTATTGAATGTGAATGCCTTGCCACCCTTAGGTAAAAACTGGTCATATGCTTAGCCATGCTTAGATCATATTTATAAATTCGGGAAGGTTTTGCCAAATCTTTTACAACTTGACTTCAATTTGATTTTGTGGTATTGCTTTACCACAAAAGGTTTATAAAGAGGTTTTACTCTAAATAAAATAAAATGGGTTTGGACTTGGGCGAGAGGGATGGATGGTGGGTGCAGGTTCATGCACGGGCCCAATCTGGTTAGGATTAAGGCATAGGGTTTTAATGGAAAGACGCCCAAGTCAGTTAAGGACCGGTCTTTGAGCGTATTTTGCTACGCCTTACCGTACCACCACATGTCTGAAATGGGACAGATTTGGCTAAATAATTTGTGGTGTCTTAGTGTTATTTGTGCTATGTTGTATGTGTGGGTGTTGGTTAGACATTAGTCCCACCTGGCGCAAGAGGGGCCTCCCGGAGGATGGTTAGTCCAATGGTAGCGAAACCTTAGTGGGCATAAATACATGAAGACACTGCATTGTAACGCCCTCATGATAATTGCCTTCGGAAGCGTGCTTTGGCCGACATTAAATCATATTATCTCGTGTGGGTAAAGCTGTACAAACTCTGCAGAGTAGAAACTATTCGAATAGCCGCATCCGCGATCATGGACATGCTAGCAAAGCCACTCTAAGTTAGACTTGTTTTTGGTTTATAAATGATTTCAACAGATGGTTTTGGGATGGATAATCCTACGGTAAAAGTTGGGCGGTTAGCCAAGTGATAGGAGGGTATCCTTCACCATTCAATCAATGGAGGTTATCCACTATTAATTGTCATTTTAATCACTGTTTTTAGTTATAATATTAAAACTGGCCTTAGAAACTATTATTGATATTTAACTTTGAAAATCTTTATGCAAAATAACCTGCCATTATCCTTTGTTTACCTTATGCATGCATTATCTGTCAATATTAGGTGTAACTTGTAAGCACGGAAGTTGTGCTTACTCTTCTTTGAATAATCTTTATTCGGAGAAGACCTCTATCAGGACGGTGAGGATCTTGACGACTAGGCTACGCCCCCAGACGATTGCCTGTGGTAAGTCGTGTGGTCTACTACTATTTTATCTTCCGCTGTGCTATTTCTTTTCTATTTGGCCTCAGGCCCCTTTTTGTAATAAACTCAGATTTTGTTAATAAAGTGCGTGATATGATCTTGCTATCACTTTTGTTTGACTGTGTACACTAGAAATCCTGGACTAGTGTATAAACACAGATAATTCGGGATCCTTCGCTCCCGAGTTCGACAAAAGTGGTATCAGAGCCATATCGACTGTAGGTCGTGGCCCCACAAAGTCCTTAAGGACTTATTTTCAAAAACTAAAACTATTTTGAGTCTATCCAGAGTCCTATCTCAACCCTTCTCTTTAAAACGGTTACTGACTCATCTCTTTCTCAAAAACTGTAGATGGCCGAGATTCCGGACGC
Source organism: Ampelocalamus luodianensis (assembly GCA_036346255.1). Classification (NCBI taxonomy): domain Eukaryota; kingdom Viridiplantae; phylum Streptophyta; class Magnoliopsida; order Poales; family Poaceae; genus Ampelocalamus; species Ampelocalamus luodianensis. The sequence goes on along the minus strand of JAYEVH010000302.1, from coordinate 228,631 downwards.
TACCTCTCACGAGTTCTTGCTGGACACTGGGCCGAGCTTCTTTGGTAGATGATGCAACATTTGGAGTATAAGAAGAGGCCAACATTCCAGGGCTATAAGTACAAGGTGGGAGAACGACGTCTCTGGAGGGTGGAAGTGCTGATTTATTCCGATCTGTCGCCGAACTCAGTCTTCCACATCTTCCACGCTCCGATCAGACGCGACACCTTCTCTGATGGCATTCAGGATGCAGCGAGAGAGGAAGTCCGTCGTCTTCGCCACATCTCGACCGCTACCTCGTCGGCACGGGTTCCACTATTACCGATGCATCTTGAGCCGACTCGGCGGCGTCTTCCGCACCGCCAAAGAAGAGGATTCCCCCGAGCTAACGCACCAGGTGGACTTGATGAAGGCACTGGACTATGCCTATGTGAACACCTTGGAGGACTTGCGTACCGTCCAGGATAGCTTGGAGTATCGGAGAAGCAAAGTGAAGCGATCGAAGCGGTGGCTAGCTACAAGGCACGCGAGGCTAGCTCTAATGAGATAGACTACACTCCCAGTACCCCATAGATGTTTTCCATTAGTCCGTACTTTAGTCGCGAAATATGAGCTATCAATTACCCTTGTGATAGCCATAATCAATTAATAAAAAAAATGAATAAAAAAAACTATTTTGAAAAGTTGGTTCTTTGTTGTGTGTTCATTGGTTCTTGGGCTATTCTAGATTTATCCCCCTTAGAATTTCTTGCTATCTTTTCTAAACCCTTGGAGGATCCCGCAGATGGTGAATACCCGCAGGAACGGCAGCAGCAGTGCCAACGGTCAAGGAAACGATCAAGCAGACTATCAGAATAACCACGTTCGCAACCACCACCACCACCGTGAAGGACCGTGGCGCGGATGATGGCGAATCGGACCCATCGATTGACCTTCGCCCAATCGCTGCGAATGCTCGAATACTCAAGCTGCTACGCGATGCGTGAGCTCGGCTCCACCCCGCACAACGGAGGTTGACCATGTCGAGTTCATGAGGATCGTCCACCAACTTTCTCAGCGATGCAGAACCAATGAGCAGCCGATGGTGGCTTCGGGCCATTGGGAAGATGTGAGGACCCGGGGTATTTAACTAGTCACACTTAACCTCCATATGGTTCTAGCATTACTAATTAAATATCCTAAGCCTCGATGGACATATGCTTCCCAGAATTGCAGCACATACTCATCATCACAAAATTATACATCATTTCCATACAACATTTAACACTAAGTTCAACAACGACATACATAAAGTAAAGTTATTACAAAAGAGCCGACCAGCTAAATAACACAATAAACAAGAACGACAGCGGAAGCAAAAGGTGCCATAAGATGGCTAAGAACAAAAGTCGGCCGGTTAGCCATCACAACCCACAAGGCAACCGACCGGGCCGCCAAGCTAGTCGCCTCTAACACTGCCACAGCACAACTTACAGAAGTGAGGCCATTGGGGCTCACCTTCTTCCTCTGCAACAAATAACATTTAAGCAAGACAAATGAGTACACTAATATACTCGCAAGACTGACGTGTGGAATAGCAGACCTATTCATATGCTACATGCCGGCTTATTTAAGTGGAGGTTATATGTCTCATTTGCACAAAGCCAACTTTATTTGCAATAATGTAATACATTTCAAAAGCAAGTTTGCAATCTGTTTTTATTGCTAAAATAACAGCGAAATAATAATAAATACAAGTAACCACCTGGAAGTGACTAACCCAATAACCACCACAACATAGCACGAATCCCGATTCGTACCACCGTCAAGTTTTAATTAAAGGTTGTAGTCTAGTTCTCACGGGCGTATCAGCGTGTCCATAACCTAGGGCGAGGCTATTGAATAGTTTTAACCTGCGGGGTGTACCAATGTACCCACACTTGCACCGCCTTTAAGCCACAAAAGCACACTTAGAAGGTATGCGCGGCGCGGCTAAGTCCTCTGAGCGCTTTCCAATATTGTGTATCAACCACGAGCCGATCGTATGGATAGAAACCCATGCGCTTACATTGCAAGCGAAAGACAACCAGCCATCACGGAAGCCTTTCGGACACTACAATCTCCCGGCACCATCCCTCCTGCGACTCCTGCGACCGAAGCCAATACACGCCAAAGTACTAAGTCAAGAGAGGTCCCATACCCTCTAGTGTGGTTATGCAAAATGCTTAATGCGGTGGCGCCAAATCTTCGGTCATAATGACCGGGCACCATTCGATCACACCAAAAGCACACCAAATACCATTGTGCCCAAGTCTAAATCATTTTGTTTTCAGTTTTTAATTTTTACAAGTAAACATGGCACAATTAATGCTGAAATCATAAGTGATAATAAGTTTTATGTGACCAAGGTTATCGACAAGTCGATAACCGCCCATTTCTACCGAAAACTAAGCATGGCTAAGCAAATGAATTCGCAACTACTAAGTGACAAGAGCTCATCCACGAACTCTAAATCACAGCAATAACCTAGGCTCATGGTAGTAAAGGATAATCATTTGCCTAAGGAAATGCATCTACAAGGTCAACTACCGACAATAGTTTAACACAAACTAGCAATGCATACATAGAATTTGTAAACAACATAAATACTTGAAAATACAAGGATTAACATGATCAAACTGCTTGCCTTGCTGGAGTTGTTCTTGCTGCAAGGAGGATTCTCGGGTTCAATATAATCTTGGAACCTAGCGAAAAGCGATAAAACCAATAAGGCGGAGAACCCCAAATAAAACTCAACAGCAAAGACAACCAAAACCCATGAAATTTACACAGCTAGATGTTGATTTTAGACAATTTTAGGAACAAGAATTTCTTCATTTGGACTTAGCATGAAAAGTTATGCCTAAATCAATTTTGCTCGCCTGAAAATTCCAGTTTTAATTCCTATGTGTTACTGTTCATGGCATAAATTTCCAGAATGATCTAAGGTCTAAAATTTTTATGGTGGGTAGGTAATAGTATCCTAACAATAGCAAAACTGAGTTTGCACAATTTGGAGTTGAAATAAATTAGTTATGATTTTTCTAAGATGTAAGACTAGCACATTTCACTTTCCAGAAGCAATATTAAGAACAAGACTTATGCTACATTAAAGTGCATCCCTAGAGAATTTTAACAAAGTTTAGTTTGCCCAGATTGGAATTACAGAGAAAAAGTTATGTATTTTACAAATTTGAGATAATTTCTAAACATGCTTCCCTATTGAACATTAAAATACATCCTAAACCAATTTCCAGAACAGCATAGTGACTACATTGTAACATCCCAATTTTGGGCTTGTGTTTCAAATGTAAGAAAATGAGTAGAAATTAAAACTTTTTCTTACATCATGTATTTCCTTTGTGTACTGAACAAGTATTGTACCAAAGGTTATGGAAGTACAAAGTCACAAGTCTTTTGATCCAAATCTTGTTCTTCCAAAAACAATCTTGTCAAATCTTATGATCATCCTCTGGATATGTTTTTCCTAAGTCTCTGTGGTGGTATGTGACCCCTCTGAAAAATTTCACAATTTTTAGAAATTGTTTGAATATTTTTAGAGGCAGTCAAACCTGTTTGACTCTCAGTCAAACATTAAAACAGAGCCTTGCAGAATTTTTGGAGATTTATTTGCAGCATAAAACTCTCTGAAAATTTTACACAAGGTCAATGTCTCAGTCAGCAAGCTCCTGTAAAAATTTCAGAATTTTTGGAGTTATTTTACTACCCCAAATAAATCCTCAAAAGTCTCAAACAATTAAAACCTAAAACCAAATTCACTATTCATTGGGTTGAGTCGGCTCGAGTCGAGCCACTTGACTTGGTTGAACCACCTAAGCGCAGAGCGCGTTTTAAAACACGCGCGCGATATCGGCCGTTAGATTCAAATCGCGGCCCATGTTCGTGTAAGCATTCGGACCCTCGGTTGCATTGGTCAATAGGGACCGTTGGATTTCAATCCAACCGTCGGATCTTTGAGAGCAATCGGATTGTCCGTGAACTTGTTTAATCGTGACCGTCCATTTTCGATCCGCGGTCACGTTCGTCTTTCATTCTTCTTCCTCCTCTGCTTCTTGGCGCCGCGGCGGCAATGGCGAGAAGAGAGGTTGAGTGGGTGGCGTTGTGGTGTCACCTCAAGTTGCTTTCGTCAACGTCTCTCGTGGAGCATTAAATGCGCTCGAGCTTTTCTCCTCCATTGTCACCATGCTCACTTGCTCCCATCATTTCGTGGTCTGGCAACCGAGCATGAACCGAGCTCACCATGGGCTCATGTCCTTGCTCGAAAACCTAATCCCCTTCCTATAAATTGGCTCCTCTAGGTCCTCCAGTGTTCTTTGCGCTACACCTAGCTACTCTCGTGTTTGAGCTCAGAACACCTCTCACCTCAAAACACCATTGTTGGCATTGGAGCTCCAATGGCGGCCTTGGTGTCCAGTGGTTTATCTTCAACATTTCTTGCACTCTTTTGAACTCCTCAACCTCCTTTATATTTCCCTAACTTGATTTTGGGTTGCATTCACGGGAATCACTCAATTTTAAGTTTGGAGATTTTCGTTGGTTTCACCCCCTTTCTTCTCCACTCGGTAAGTGATTCTTTTTGCAATTACTTGCTTTTGGAGCCTCTTTGAGCTATAATGAAGGCGTGGTAATGATGTGGTTCCACTCATTTTGCTCGAACCTCATTCCCACTTCATCTTCTTGGCTCGGTGGACTTCATCGTGTTCAAGTCTTCCGACCATCTTTGAAGCTCCTCTCGGTTAAGGTAGCTCCTATATAGTCCTAGAAGTCATGGCACTCGCTTCCTTGGGTGCGTGAGCATTTGCTATTTTCGTGTTTTGCCGTGTCGGCCTTCATCTTTGTTTTCCGGCTCGCATGGCGTTCCGAACCTCCACCGCCGCGAGTCACCACCGTTGGGTCCGCAACACTATTGTGAACCCATTTTGATAGTTTGTGGCGCGCCATGGCCGATCGCCGGCGACAAGCCGTCAAAGCCACTCGGGTTTCTTGGCACATAAGCTCCGTTTTCGTCGGATCATTAGGACACATTAATTACAATCATTAGCTGTTAATTGTGTCTTAATCATTATTATTGAGCCAGCGACCGGTGGGCCCAATCTCCTTAAATCAATCTCTGTTTCACTCCACCTTTGTTCGACATCATTAATGCTTAATCATTGATTAATAAAAATGTCGGCGCTTAATCTGTCGGAAACCTTCTGCGGTCGTGACTTGTGGGCCCGGTGCGCGTGCTGCGTGGGTTAAATCGTTCGCGGTGCGTGACTCGTAGTCAGCGACATGCGGTCCCACTCGTCGATGCCTCTTTTTGAACTTCGATCTATAGCCGCCGTCCATTTTGTGATCTCGGCCCGGATCTTGCATGCATTGGACCATCGGTTCCCCTCGTGCGTCTGGGCCGTCGATCTTGCGATCAATGGTTTGAGATCATGTGTGCAATCGGACAATCCGGTTGTTGGTGCGTTACGGGCCGTCCATGCAGCCGATCTGCGGTGGGATTGGCCCAACAACGCGCCGTCGGTTGCATACACTCGTGTGAGCCGTTGGATCTTGATCCAACGGTGGGTTTCATTGGGGTTTTGGCGCGTGCGCTATTTTGGCGCGCGTAAGCGTAGGATGTTAGATCAAGGGTTGTGGGGTTGTCCACGTCATTTCCTTTTATTGGATTGTTACGTATTTGATAAGCAATTGTTTATCAATGAAAATGATGTAAAAACTTTAGAAACTCATAACTAATTCATTTTAAGCGCTTTTTAGTTAATCCCAACTGTAATAAATCATGTTATCACTTTAGCTTATTATAAAAATGGATTTAAGCATGTTCGATGTGAAAAAATTGTATAACTAGGAATAACTTGGTTTACGTCATTTTGAATATTCGGAAAATGGATAAAGCGTTAGAAAATGCATATCTTGCTCTGTGTATATCCAAAATGAATGATTCCAACTTTGATAAATTTGTTATCAACCCAATGTTAATATAAAAATGATGGTAGGTCCAAGATTATATGAAACCTTGATTAATGATTTAGTACCTATTTTGACATTTAGAAAATCTGGAAGACTTATAAAATGCACAAGTAATTCTCTGTAATCGCAAAATGTATATGATAAATTCTAGAAAACCCCTCTGTTGGTATACTTCCTTTGTAAAATTAGTTTTGAACATATCTTTGTTCTGAAAGTGCATTATGCTAATTTTGCATCTTAGAAAAATCATAACTAAATCACTTTAACTCCAAATGACCTGAAATTTTATATGGGTTACCTCTATACAGTAGGTAGCTGCCGTAAAAATTCCAGCTTCAAAATCTCTCTAGAAAATATTTTTGCTACAGATGCTAATTATGGCGAAAATGAGTTTTTAAGTAATATCTTTTGCACCACAAATCCAAATTAGGTTTTTCCAGTTTCTATGTCTAGGTATATTCGTATTCTGCCTTATGTGTAAATTTCGTCGCAATTGATTAAGTTTTGCTTGCTCTTTTGTTAAGTGTTGCTCGTCTTATTGGTTGTTCTTGGTTCTTTTGGCCTTTAAGCTTAGGATTCGACATTTGCGGTAATCCCGAGAGCGATCCTCCGCAACATATTGAGCAACGGCAAGAAGGCAAGCGGTTTGATCATGTTAATCCCAGTATTTTAAGTATTTATGTTGATTACAAATTCTATGTATGCATTGCTACTTTGTTTTAATAGTTGGCCTAGTAGATGCATTTCCTTAGCAAATGATTATCCTCTACTACCATGAGCCTAGGTTACTTGATGTGATTGAGAGTTCGTGGAGGGCTCTTGTCACTTAGTAGTTGCGAATTAATTGCTTAGCCATGCTTAACCCGGTAGAAAGGCGGTTATCGACTTATCGATAACCTTAGTCACCTAAACTTATTATGTATTATGATTTCCATCTTGTGCCATGTCTACTTATGAAAACTAAAACTGAAAACAAAATGATTTAGACTTGGGCACAATGGTATGATGGTGTGATTCTCGGGTGTGGTGGAATGGTGCCTAAGTCAACAAGGACCGAACATCTTGTTACACTAAACCAAGCATTTTAGCGTGCTAACCACACTAGAGGGTATGGGACCTCTCTTGACTTAGTACTTTGGCGTGTATTGGCTCGGGTCACGGGAGGTCGCGGGAGGATGGTGTTGGGAGCATTGTAGTGTCGAAAGACTTCACGGGATGGGATTTGTTGTCTTTCGACTTGCAATGTAAGCGTATGGTGTTTCTACCCATCTGAGCGGCTCGTAGTTAATACACAATATTGGAAAGCGTCTCGTAGGACTTAGCCGTGCCGGCATACCTACGGAAGTGTGCTTTGGCTTAAAGGCGATGCGAAGTGTGGGTACATTGGTACACCTGCAGGTTAAAACTATTCGAATAGCCTCGTCTAGGTTATGGACACGCTTGGCAAGGTCTTTCAAGAGTTAGACTACAACCTTTTAAATTAAAACTTGATGGGTGAGTGCGAATCGGGGATTAGTGCTATGTTGTGGTGACTATTGGGATAGTCACTTCCAGTGGTTACTTGTATGTATCTTTACTTACTTTTACTTTGATAACAAAGCAGTTTGCAAACTTGCTTTTGAAATATATTACATTATTGCAAATAAAGTTGGCTTCATGCAAAATGAGACATACAACCTCCACCTAAATAAGCTTGCATGTAGTTTATGAATAGGTCTGCTATTCCACACGTCGATCTTGCGGGTACAAAGACAATCTTTGTACTCGGATGCTATGCTTAATTGTTACATTGCGGAGGAAGAAGGTGAGCTGAGGGGCCTCACTTTTGTGGTGTGTTGTGGTAGCTTATGCGCGACTAGCTTAGCGGCGATCGGTTGCCTGTGGGTTGTGTGGCTAACAGGTCGACTTTTGTTCTAGCCATCTTATGGCACTTTTGCTTCATTGTCATTCTTGTATATTGTTCTATTTGGCAGTCGGCTCTCTTTTGTAATAACTTTACTTTATGTATGTCGTTGTTGGACTTAGTGATGTATGTGTATGGAATTGATGTGTAATTTTGTGATGATGTGCGTATCTGCAATTAGGAAGCATATGTCCATCGAGGCTTAGAATGTTTAATTAGTAACACTAGAACCATTTGGAGGTTAAGTGTTCCTAGTTAAATATTCCGGGTCCTCACAAAGTTGGTATCGAGCCATTATGACCGTAGAAACCCCTAGCTTGGTCGCCTTTAGGATATTTTGAAAACTTACTTTCAAATAGTTTATGAAAACTTAAGTAAGTTCTCAGATTTTACTCCTTATCTATCTTAGCTTGCTCATCTCACCTTACTCTCACTTAAGTTCGAAAAAGGTTGTTCCTCTCCCCCTTTCAAAAATTAGCCTTTATCGATTAACTTGGTTTTGGGAGAAACATGAGAGCTTGGAGAAAGGAATTTGGACAGCTAGCTAGTGGTGAGTAAATAAGGTAGGAAATGAGAAGTAAATACAACTAAAACTTGTGGGAATGAAAGGGGTAGGAAGTGATATGAAACTAGCTAATGCCTATACTCTATTAGGTGGTTATACCCCGATTTTTGGGCTGTTTTGAGCCAGATTTTAGTTCTGAAATTTTGGGTCTTCTCAAACGATTACTCGTTCTTCCATACGGGTTAGTCGTTTCGGGAAGTGGATTCGGTGACTTATGATCTCATGTTCTTTTGTGATTGTTAGTTGGTCATTTTAACTAAGTTTGGGTTTACGTGCTCTTGGGTCTTGAGCGTGTCTAACTTGTCTTAGTAAATCGGGATGGTGGTGGGACACGTGCGGCCGAATCGGCCGGGTAGTCCCGATGAGGAGCTTCCCCTCCTCAGACCATGGCGGAAGTCCTCATGCATCGAGCGCAATCGTTCGGAGGACCGTAGGGTGTTGGAGGTCATCGCCGAGAACACCTCCACTCACTCTGGTGCCTCGGATGCGGAGGTGGTTCCCGTCTCGTGGGGACTTGCGGAGTTCCTCCGTCTGCGACCTCCTACCTTCTCGGTCAGGATCCCTTGGGCCTTGACGGTGGTTGCGTGCGGTTGGCGGAAGCTCAACGTTGCTCGATGCCGGGAAGCGGGGCGGGCGCACCGCATCCCATCGGTTGGAGGGTGCGGCACTCTCATGGTGGGAGAATTTCCTCGCATGCGGCCCGCGGGACACGTGGTCTCGTGGGAGGAGTTCGTTCGGCTTTCGTCGGGCCCATGTTCCGCCGGCTGATGAAGGCTGAAGAAGAAGGAGTTCCTTGCGCTCAAGCGAGGCGCGGATCGGTGGCGAGTACCTCCACGAGTTCAACCATTTGGCGAGTGCGCTCCTGCCGAGGTGGCCGCGTGAGGCCAGCGGAGAAGTTCATGGAGGTTTGTGCGAGGAGCTTGGGACAAGCTCTCTGTTGTGGACTTCCGACTTCGGACCTTGGTGGACAAGGCCATCATCGCCGAGCACAAGGCGAGCGGCCGGGCGAGTCATAGCGCAAGTGGGAGGCCCGATGCTGCGGTGGCCTCGTTCGTCCCAGTTGGGCCTACACGGTGGCCCGTTCTTTGGCTTCACCACCGCCGAGGCCTTGGCACCACTCCACGTCCTCCGCGGTCGTGGCTTCGATCCGCGTCGCTGCGACCAGCGGCGGTGTTCCCGCAACCCGCGGCCGGCGTCACACCGCTTCTCTCGCCACGACAAGGGCCACTACGCGGTAGTTGTCCTAAGAAGGCTGGAGCGGCCTCGTCCTAATGGAGGGCGCGGGCAAGGAGTGGTCACCCACGACGAAGACCCGGGCTTGGGAGCGGCGAGTCAATCATATCTCGGTGAGGAGGCACGAGAGGCACCGGCGTGGTGTTGGATGCGCTCCTTGTTAATTTGCACTGCTCTGATTTTATTTGACTCTGGAGCTTAGCATTCTTTTATTTGAGGTCTTTTCTTTGTTGATTGTGGACTTCCTTTGTGTTCCTCACAGGGATTCCACTGCGATTCACTCTCGGGTTGGAAATGAGAGCGACTGGTATCTTGGGATGTTCCCATCCACATCGAAGCGTAGGGTTCTTGGCGAATCTTATTCTACTCGACTCGGCGCTTGGATGTGATTCTTGGCATGGATTGGCTGTCCCAACACTTGGGGCCGTCGATTGTGCCGGGAAGGTTGTCTATCTCACCACCCTTGGTGAGCAGGTTGGGTTTTCGCGCGATTCGCGAGCCCCATCTCTATGTCCTTGAAGCAAAGCCGGCATTGGAGATTCGCGCGTCCCCACCGTGTGTGACCGCGGATGTCTTTCTGAATTTACGGGATGCCTCTGTTCGCGATCACGGAGTTCGTGATAGAGTTGCTGCCCTGTACGCCCCTATTTCTAAGAGGCGTGTCGCATGCCTCCTAATGAGTTGGAGGAGTGAAGAAGCGGTGGGTGAGCTGCAAGAGAAGGGTTTTATCCGTCCTAGCTCATCTCCTTGGGGTTGTCGATTATCTTTGTGAAGAAGAAGGACAAGACCTTGCGCATGTGTTGTTGATTACGTCAGCTTAATGAGGTGACGGTAAGAACAAGTATCCTTTGCCGGATTGATGATCTTTTCGATCAGTTGGCCAGAACGCGAGTCTTCTCAAGATTGACTTGAGGTGGGCTATCATCAAGTCGAGGATCGGGCGAGGATATTCCTAAGGCGGCTTTTGCTACTCGTTATGGCCTTTACGAGTACACGTCATGTCTTTTAGTTTGACTAATGCTCTGCTTTATTCATGAATCTTATGAACTTCGGTATTCATGGAGTATTTGGATAGGTTCGTGGTGGTATTCATCGATGATATCCTTATCTACTCCAAGAGTGAAGAAGAGCATCTTTGAGCATCTTAAGCTTGTATTGGGCAAGCTGCGTGAGCACCGATTGTATGCCAAATTCGGCAAGTGCGAGTTACGGTTGAAGGAAGTAGCATTCTTAGGCCATGTTCTTCAGTGGGAGGTGTGGTGTGGATCTAGCAAGGTCGGTGATGTGCTATCTTGGGGTCAGCCAAGTCGATTCTGACGTGCGGAGTTTTCTTGGTATGGTGGCTACTATCGCGCTTCATCGAAATTTCTCCAAGATTGCAAAGCCTATGGTGAAGCTGCTCAAGAAAGACAAGAAGTTTGAGTGGTCATTGCTTGTGATGTGAGTTTTGGGAACTCAAGAAGCGGTTGACCTCAGCCAGTGCTTGTTCTCCGGATATTCACAGGGTTTTGATATCTATTGTGATGCTTCTCGTCGGTCTTGGTTGTGTTCTTATGCGGGAGGGCAGGTTGTGGCCTATGCATCGCGCGATTGAGGCCTCATGAACTCAACTATCCTACTCATGACTTGGAGTTAGGCTGCTGTGGTCCATGCACTCAAGATTTGGCGGCATTATCGATTGGTAACCGTTGTGAGGTGTATTCCGACCACAAGAGCTTGAAGTACTTGTTCACCCGACCGAGATCTGAACCTCGGGCAAAGAAGATGGTTGGAATTGATCAGGACTATGACATGGGCATTCGGTACCATCCGGGCAAGGCCAATGTCGTTGCGGATGCACTCGATCGGAAGGTGTATTGCAACATGTTGATGCTCCAAGAGCAGCCCACCTTCATTTGAAATTCAGCGCCTCAATTTGGGTTTGATCGAGCACGGTTCTCTTGCTACATTGGTTGTGCAACCAACCTTGGTGGACCAAATTAAGGCGACACGGCGACAGAATGCGGTGTGAGCGGATCAGCGAGAACATCAAGGATGGGATGACCAAGTGCTTTTGAGAGGATGAGCATGGCGTTGTGTGGTTTAGGCGGCGCCTTGTGGTTCCTAAGGTCATGGAATTGCGAATTTGATCCTCCGCGAAGCCCATGATTCTCCTTTGTCTATCCATCCGGGGCTACCAAGATGTATCGGGATCTTCGTCGGAGGTTACGGTGGACCGAATGAAGCGCGAGATTGCCAAGTTCGTTGCGAAGTGCGGCGTGTCTTTGTCGCGTGAAGGCCGAGCATCGGCGTCAGCGGTCTTCTTGACCTTTGCGGTGCGAGTGGAAGTGGGATTCGTTGGCATGGACTTCATCACCGGATTGCCCGCTCGTCCAAAGGAATGATGCTATTTGGGTGCGTGATCGACGGGTTGACTAAAGTGGCACATTTCCTTCCCGTCAAGACTTCGGCCGTGTGAGGCATTTGGCGAACTTTATGTCTCGAGGATTGTGAGTCTTCACGGTGTGCGAAGGCGATTATTTACGATCGTGGTGCACTTTTCACCTCGCGGTTTTGGCATAGTGCGCAGAGGCTATGGGAACCGCCTTCACTTGATCTGACCTTTCATCCTCGGGTGATGGCGGACGGGCGAGTCAACCAAGTGTTGGAAGATATGCTCCGTGCTTGTGTTCTTTCCTATGGGAAGAAGTGGGAGAAATGCCTACCATTTCTTTGAGTTCACCTACAACAACGATTTTGAGCCGTCTTGGCATGGCACCATTGAGGCTTTGTATGGGAGAAAGTGCGAAACCCGTTGAACTGGTCGAGGCGGTGGCGGCGATTTTCGGCCGGTCGATCAATGAGGCGAAAGTCGGGTTCGATTGATTCGCGAGCACTGCGCGGCTCGATCGAGCGGAAGAGCTATGCGGTCGCCGTCGCCGTGAGTTGAGCTTTGAGCCCAACGACTTTGTGTATCTCAAGTCTCACCCTTGAAGGGCCATCGGCGTTTTGGCATCAAGGGCAAGTTGGCTCCTCGATATGTTGGGCCTTATCGTATCGTCGAGGAGTTGGGCGATTGCATATAGATTGGAGCTGCGGTGCACGAGGGGTGCATGATGTGTTCCATGTCTCACACTGAAGAAGTGCCTCCGTGTCCCAAGCGAGAAACTCGTTGGAAACTCTCGATGTGCGGAGGATTTGACCTATCGCGAGCATCTGTTCGCATTCTTGAGAATCGAGCGGAGAACAAGGAACCGTGTCATCAAGTTCCTTAAGGTTCGATGGTCAAACCATTACGAAGATGAAGCAACTTGGGGCGAGAAGATCGCCTTCGTGCGGATTTTCCTTCTTTCTTCTCGAGTAAGCGGAATCTCGGTCGAGATTCTTGTAAGGGGAGAGTTGTAACATCCCAATTTTGGGCTTGTGTTTCAAATGTAAGAAAATGAGTAGAAATTAAAACTTTTTCTTACATCATGTATTTCCTTTGTGTCTTGAACAAGTATTGTACCAAAGGTTATGGAAGTACAAAGTCACAAGTCTTTTGATCCAAATCTTGTTCTTCCAAAAACAATCTTGTCAAATCTTATGATCATCCTCTGGATATGTTTTCCTAAGTCTCTGTGGTGGTATGTGACCCTCTGAAAAATTTCACAATTTTAGAAATTGTTTGAATATTTTTAGAAGCGATCAAACTGTTTGACTCTCAGTCAAACATTAAAGCAGAGCCTTGCAGAATTTTGAGATTTATTCGCAGCATAAAACTCTCTGAAAATTTTACACAAGGTCAATGTCTCGATCAGCAAGCTCTTGTAAAAATTTCAGAATTTTGGAGTTATTTTGCTACCCCAAATAAATCCTCAAAAGTCTCGACTTAATTAAAACCTAAAAACCAAATTCACTATTCATTGGGTTCGAGTCGGGCTCGAGTCGAGCCACTTGACTTGGTTGAACCACCTAAGCGCACCGAGCGCGTTTTAAAAGCGCGCGATATCGACCGTTGGATTCAAATCGCGCGGCCCATGTTCGTGTAAGCATTCGGACCCTCGGTTGCATTGGTCAATAGGGACCGTTGGTTTCAATCAACCGTCCGGATCTTTGAGCAATCGGTTGTCGTGAACTTGTTTAATCGTGACCGTCCATTTTCGATCAAGCGGTCACCGTTCGTCTTCTGTTCTTCTTCCTCCTCTGCTTCTTGAGCGCACGCGCGCAATGGCGAGAAGAGAGGTTGAGTGGGTGGCGTTGTGGTGTCACCTCAAGTTGCTTTCGTCAACGTCTCTCATGGAGCATTAAATGCGCTCGAGCTTTTCTCCTCCATTGTCACCATGCTCACTTGCTCCCATCATTTCGTGGTCTGGCAGGAGCATGAGCCAAGCTCACCATGGGCTCATGTCCTTGCTCAAAACCCTAATCCCCTTCCTATAAATTGGCTCCTCTAGGTCCTCACAGTGTTCTTTGCGCTACACCTAGCTACTCTCGTGTTTGAGCTCAAGAACACCTCTCACCTCAAAACACCATTGTTGGCCGTGGAGCTCAATGGCGGCCTTGGTGTCCAGTGGTTTATCTTCAACATTTCTTGCACTCTTTTGAACTCCTCAACCTCCTTTATATTTCCCTAACTTGATTTTGGGTTGCATTCACGAGAATCACTCAATTTTAAGTTTGGAGATTTTCAGTTGGTTTCACCCCCTTTCTTCTCCACTCGGTAAGTGATTCTTTTGCAATTACTTGCTTTTGGAGCCTCTTTGAGCTATAATGAAGGCTGTGGTAATGATGTGGTTCCACTCATTTTGCTCAGAACCTCATTCCCACTTCATCTTCTTGGCTCGGTGGACTTCATCGTGTTCAAGTCTTCCCGACCATCTTTGAAGCTCCTCTCGGTTAAGGTAGCTCCTATATAGTCCCTAGAAGTCATGGCACTCGCTTCCTTGGATGCGTAGGAGCATTTTGCTATTTTCGTGTTTTGCCGTGTCGGCCTTCATCTTTGTTTTCCGGCTCGTGGCGTTCGAACCTCCACCGCGGCGAGGTCACCCGTTGGGTCGCAACACTATTGCGAACCCATTTTGATAGTTTGTGGCGCGCCGTAGCAAGATCGCGGCGACAAGCCGTCAAAGCCACTCGGGTTTCTGACACGCGAAGCTCCGTTTCGTCGGATCATTAGGACACATTAATTACCAATCATTAGCATTAATTGTGTCTTAATCATTATTATTGAGCCAGCGGCGGTGGGCCCAATCTCCTTAAATCAATCTGTTTCACTCCACAGCATTCGACATCATTAATGCTTAATCATTGATTAATAAAAATGTCGGCACTTAATCTGTCGGAAACCTTCTGCGGGTGCCGACTTGTGGGCGATGCACCGCGTGGGTTAAATCGTTGCGATGCGTGACTCGTAGTCAGCGACATGCGGTCCCACTCGTCGTACCTCTTTTTGAACCGATCTATAGCCGCCGTCCATTTTGTGATCTGCGGCCCGGATCTGCATGCATTCGGACCATCGGTTCCCCTCGTAAATCTGGGCGTCGATCTTGCGATCAATGGTGAGATCATGTGTGCAATCGGACAATCCGGTTGTTGGTGCGTTACGGGCCGTCCATGCATCGATCTGCGGTTGGGATTGGCCCAAGCAACCGCACCGTCGGTTGCATACACTCGTGTGAGCCGTTGGATCTTGATCCAGCGGTGGGTTTCATTGGGTTTGCGGCGGCGTGCGCTATTTTCGTGGCGTGGCGTAGGATGTTAGATCAAGGGTTGTGGGGTTGTCCACGTCATTTCCTTTTATTGGATTGTTACGTATTTGGTAAGCAATTGTTTATCAGCGAAAATGATGTAAAAACTTTAGAAACTCATAACTAATTCATTTTAAGCGCTTTTAGTTAATCCCAAGCGTAATAAATCATGTTATCACTTTAGCTTATTATAAAAATGGATTTAAGCATGTTCGATATGAAAAATTGTATAACTAGGAATAACTTGGTTTCTGTCATTTTGAATATTCGGAAAATGGATAAAGCGTTAGAAAATGCATATCTTGCTCTGTGTATATCAAAATGAATGATTCCAACTTTGATAAATTTGTTATCAACCCAATGTTAATGTAAAAATGATGGTAGGTCCAAGATTATATGAAACCTTGATTAATGATTTAGTACCTATTTTGACATTTAGAAAATCTGGAAGACTTATAAAATGCACAAGTAATTCTCTGTAACTGCAAAATGTATATGATAAATTCTAGAAAACCCTCTGTTGGTATACTTCATTTGTAAAATTAGTTTTGAACATATCTTTGTTCTGGAAAGTGCATTATGCTAATTTTGCATCTTAGAAAAATCATAACTAAATCACTTTAACTCCAAATGACCTGAAATTTTATATGGGTTACCTCTATACCAGTAGGTAGCTGCCGTAAAAATTCCAGCTTCAAAATCTCTCTAGAAAATATTTTTGCTACAGATGCTAATTATGGTAGAAAATGAGTTTTAAGTAATATCTTTTGCACCACAAATCCAAATTAGGTTTTCCAGTTTCTATGTCTAGGTATATTCGTATTCGCCTTATGTGTAAATTTACGTGCAAATTGATTAAGTTTTGCTTGCTCTTTTGTTAAGTGTTGCTCGTCTTATTGGTTGTTCTTGGTTCTTTTTGGCCTTTAGCTTAGGATTCGACATTTGCGGTAATCCAGAGAGCGATCCTCATAACATATTGAGCAACGGCAAGAAGGCAAGCGGTTTGATCATGTTAATCCAGTATTTTAAGTATTTATGTTGATTACAAATTCTATGTATGCATTGCTACTTTGTTTTAATAGTTGGCCTAGTAGATGCATTTCCTTAGCAAATGATTATCCTCTACTACCATGAGCCTAGGTTACTTCTTTGTGATTGAGAGTTCGTGGAGGGCTCTTGTCACTTAGTAGTTCTTGAATTAATTGCTTAGCCATGCTTAGCTTGGTAGAAAGAGGCGGTTATCGACTTGTCGATAACCTTGGTCCTAAACTTATTATGTATTATGATTTCCATCTTGTGCCATGTCTACTTATGAAAACTAAAACTGAAAACAAAATGATTTAGACTTGGGCACAATGGTATGATGGTGTGATTCTCGGGTGTGGCTGGAATGGTGCCTAAGTCAACAAGGACCGAACATCTTGTTACACTAAACCAAGCATTTTAGCGTGCTAACCACACTAGAGGTATGGGACCTCTCTTGACTTAGTACTTTGGCGTGTATTGGCTCCGGGTCGCGGAGGTCGCGGGAGGATGGTGTTGGGAGCATTGTAGTGTCAGAAGACTTCACGGGATGGGATTTGTTGTCTTTCGACTTGCAATGTAGCGTATGGTGTTTCTACCCATCTGAGCGGCTCGTAGTTAATACACAATATTGGAAAGCGTCTCGTAGGACTTTGCTTGTGCCGGCATACCTCTGAGTGTGCTTTGGCTTAAAGCGATGCGAAGTGTGGGTACATTGGTACACCCTGCAGAGTTAAAACTATTCGAATAGCCTCGTCTAGGTTATGGACACGCTTGGCAAGGTCTTTCAAGAGTTAGACTACAACCTTTTAAATTAAAACTTGATGGGTGGTGCGAATCGGGATTAGTGCTATGTTGTGGTGACTATTGGGATAGTCACTTCCAGTGATTACTTGTATGTATCTTTACTTACTTTGCTTTGATAACAAAACAGATTTGCAAACTTGCTTTTGAAATATATTACATTATTGCAAATAAAGTTGGCTTCATGCAAAATGAGACATACAACCTCCACCTAAATAAGCTTGCATGTAGTTTATGAATAGGTCCGCTATTCCACACGTCGATCTTGCGGGTACAAAGACAATCTTTGTACTCGGATGCTATGCTTAATTGTTCATTGCGAGAGGAAGAAGGTGAGCTGAGGGCCTCACTTTTGTGGTGTGTTGTGGTAGCTTGCGGGCGACTAGCTTGGCGGCCGATCGGTTGCCTTGTGGGTTGTGTGGCTAACCGGTCGACTTTTGTTCTAGCCATCTTATGGCACTTTTGCTTCATTGTCATTCTTGTATATTGTTCTATTTGGCGGTCGGCTCTCTTTTGTAATAACTTTACTTTATGTATGTCGTTGTTGGACTTAGTGATGTATGTGTATGGAATTGATGTGTAATTTTGTGATGATGTCGTATCTGCAGTGCAGGAAGCATATGTCCATCGAGGCTTAGAATGTTTAATTAGTAACACTAGAACCATTTGGAGGTTAAGTGTTCCTAGTTAAATATTCAGGTCCTCACATACATCTATTCTCAAATTAAAATTTATCCTACCACAAAGCTCTGTGATTTGAATCATTCAAAAGGAGCTAAGATGACAAGATATGCACAATTGAAATTACGAACATTTAAAAGACTTTGAAAACCAGCTCTGGGGAGGTCCAAATGAGCCCGAAGGAAGCGGGAGGTCGTGGCGTCAATCCTTCATCGTGCGACTACGGACCTCGAAGCCTGCGCACCACGCGTCGCGCCCGGGAGAGTGCGGGCTGTTGAGATCGAATCCAACGGTCGGCGAGTAGAAATGCAGCGCCGCGGAAGACCTCTTCCCTTGCCGGGAAGTGCAGGCCGTTGAGATTAGATCCAACGGCTACGACGGTGCATGCAGCGCCTGCGCAGAGGAGGTCCTCGCGACTACAGTGGTCGGGACCGTCGGATGAAGATCGGGCGGTCCGAGCTCTAAGGGAGGTCCTAAGGCTTTAATCCAAGAAGGAGGTCAGACGGTCAAGATCTCTCGGGAGGTCTGAGCGGCTAAGATGAGTCGGGAGGTCTTTGACAGCTAAGATCTGCGAGGAGGTCTAGCAGTTAGATCTAGATCTAACGGTCCGAGAGGAGGAGGAGGTCCTAGGCAGTCAAGATCTACAGAGGAGGCCTTGGCGGTCAGTTTTATCTCGGGAGGTCCTATGCGATAAGTTCTACGAGAGATCTCGGCGGCTAAGATCTCGCATGGGAGGTCCTCAGCGGTCGAGATTTAATGAGGAGGTCCGCAAGGACAAGTTTTTAACGAGCAGAGATCGGGCGGCTCAGATCCTCTAGGGAGGTCTGAATGGTTGAGACCGCTCTAAAGAGGTCCTGTGACTTAGCTTTTCCGAAAAAAGGACCAGAGGGAGGTCTTTTGCAGAGAGGACCCCGAGGGAGGTCCTGGGGTGGTCTTCACAAAATGGCCGGGGTGGTCTTTACGGTTGAGATTTGGCTTAGAGAGGTCTTCAACGGCTAGGATTAAGCTAGGGGAGGTCCGGAGGTTCTCTTTATAAAAGACCCGGGGTGGTCTTTTACAAAGAGGACCTCAGGGGAGGTCCTGAGGCTTTCTTTATAAAAGACCAGGGGTGGTCTTTTACAAAGAGGACCCTGAGGGGGGATCTTTAGGGGTGGTCTTTACAAAAAGACCACGAGGAGGTCTTTTGCACACGGGAAAGACCTAAACGGCAAGGATTTAACCGTGGTGGTCCTGGATGGCTAGGATCAACACCAAGGGGAGGTCCTAGCACTTAAGGTTTTCGCAAGCAAAGATCTAACGGTCCACTGTAGATCTGGGGAGGTCTTTTACGGCTAGGATCGAGTCTAAGAGGTCCTGGGACTAAGGATTTTTGTCGGAAACAGCTCTACGGCTCGAGATCTAGCAGGTGGTCCTAGGCGGCTAGGATCGAGGCGGGGGAGGTCCCGAGGACAAGCCAAGCGGTGAGGAGGTCTGAAGGGTTTAGATCTAGGCGGAGGAGGTTTTAACGATCGGGATTCGCCAAGGAGTGCGGAGGTTGTTGGGGACTTAGCGCGCGACACACGGGAGTTACTTCCGGCGAATTAATGGCTAATGATTGCTACATTAGCTGTCCGAATATGACACGACAAGCGCTCGAGCACCTAAGCGAGCTCACCGCCGGCGATGGGAGCTCGCGGCGAGGAACCAAGGACATGGTGAGTTCAAATAACGTCAAGAACCTAAAGGATGTGCTCTCGGCGGTGGCAGCGGCACAGGCCGTGGCCGTGAGAGAGAGGAAGAAGTCCAATACGGTAAGACTACAAAAATCTACGAGCTCTAGAAAGCGAATTAGCTAAGAAATGGGCACTGAGGCGGAGAGGGGACCGGGGTGGTCGGAGGAGCTTGGAGAAGGTCGGCAAGTCCGCGATGAAGTGCTTGCCGGCGATGGAGAAGAAGATGATCCCGACCACGAGTAGCTCCCCAACTTGTCCACCTGCGCAATGGTGAACCGAGCTAAGTTAGAGCAAGCCCTAGGTGATCAAGATGGCAGTGAAAAGGCGAATGTTCTTTGGGACCACTTTGGAGCTCGGAGGCCTTCAAGGAGCTCCAAAGCCTAGCAATGGAGGTCTTTTGGGTGATGTTCTTGGGTGCTTGAGTTTGAGGACCGGCTCACCGAGGAGTTCAAGCACAACTAAGAGCGGAGAACGAAGAGGAGGAAGGAGGTCTCGGGCTATTCATAGCACGGGAGTTCGATGTCGTGTGGGCATGGTCTCACGTGACCAAGAACCATGCCACGCCATGAGCACGCTCGGTAGGTAGAGGCGGATCGGTGGAGACTTTGGAGGTTAAAGTGGCGGCATTAAATGCTTGGCGACAAAAAGAGCCATTGACAAGAAGCAAAGGTGACATCTCCTTTGCTCTGTGTGACACACACGCAAGGGCGTGAAAAACATGACAACGGACATAGGGAGCTCGGTTGGAAGAGAGATAGAGCCGAAGGAGGTCTGGGCGTCCCGGATGCACTCGGGGTGGTCCTCGGCGTCCCGATTTTGCGGCGGGAAGGTTTTAACGGCTAGGAGGTCCGAGCGCGGGAGAGTGCAGGCGTTGGATTCCAATCCGACGGCCCGGCCTGCGCTGCACGAGACCGAGCCCAGGAGGTCTTCACAATGACCCGCCGAGCTCGATAGGTGAGCGACTCGGTCCGAGTCGGACTCGCATCTCTGATTCGAAATTAAACTTCAATAGGAGCAGATCTTTGGAGACTTAACTAGAGTAGCAATTCAACTTCAAAAATCATGAGATTTTTGCAGAAGCTTGCTGGATGAGCTATTTACCTTGAATAAAATTTGTAGAGGTTTTGGTGTTGTGGATTTTCCTAAAAAAATCTTAACAAGGTGTTGGTCCCCAATTTGACCCGAATTTGGTCGGGTTTGACTGCCCTCCAAATATTCAAACAATTTTCAAAAATTGTGAAACTTTTCAGAGGAGTCACACAATAACCCAAGAACTTGGAGAAGGATTTCCAGGAGAGGATCATAAGGTCTGACATGAAAGGTTTTTAGAGGAACACAAATTGGGGCAAAATGACTTGTGACTTTCTATTTCCATAACCTCTTTACAACGATTGACCAAAGCATACAGGAAATACAAGATGTAAGGAAAAGTTTTAATTTCTACTCATTTTCTTACATTGGAAACACAAGTCTGAAACTTGGGATGTTACAGAAGAAGCTAGACATCAGTCAATGCTCTGATCGTGAGAGGGTTCTGTTTGCCTCTCACCAGCTGAACGGTCCCGCATCGGAATGGTGGGACAATTACTACATCGTCCATATTGATGCTCAATCCATTACATGGGCTGACTTTGTGCGAGCCTTCCGCCATGCCCACATCCCGGCGGGAATGATGATGCTAAAGAAGGAGTTCCACGCACTCCGTCAGGGCAACCGCACGGTGAATGAGTATCTTCACCGCTTCAATCAACTTGCTTGCTACGCCCCAGCTGACGTAGCCAGAGATGAGGACAGACAGGAAAGGTTCCTGGAGGGATTAAATGATGATATCTCTGTCCAACTTATCTCTTAGAATTTCACCGACTTCCAGCAGTTGGTGGATAAAGCAATCAGGCAGGAGGCCAAGCACATAGAAATGGAGAACCGCTAGCGGAGGATAGCCGCTCAAAGGTTCAACGCTGGAGGTCTGCCCAAACCTCGCATCACCACACCGCAGCCACCGCAGCGTGGGAAGTTCTAATCTTCCACGTCCCGTATTCCAGCACCGCCACAGCGCTCCAACCCCTCCAACTTCCGTGGCACTTCATCGGGAGGGCAGTTTCAGCAGAAGCACTCCACCTCCTCAGCTTCCGGAGTCACGTGCTTCCACTGCAACGAGATAGGGTATTATGCCAACAAATGCCTGAAGAAACAACAAGGCGTGGCTCCAGCCAGGCCAACCTTAGGAGTTCCAGCTACCGGCGGCATCACAAGGCCAGCAGGCTAGTTCACCAAGGGATGGGTGAACCATGTTACTGCAGAGGAAGCCCAGGCAGCGCCAGATGTTGTTCTCGGTACGTTCCTAGTTAATTCAATACCAGCATCTGTCCTATTTGATTCTGGAGCTTCACATTCTTTCGTGTCAAATAAGTTTGTGGGAAAATACGGGTTATCTATATCCTCCTTAGCTACTCCCATGATAATCCATTCCC
Organism: Ampelocalamus luodianensis; assembly: GCA_036346255.1. Classification (NCBI taxonomy): domain Eukaryota; kingdom Viridiplantae; phylum Streptophyta; class Magnoliopsida; order Poales; family Poaceae; genus Ampelocalamus; species Ampelocalamus luodianensis. The sequence goes on along the minus strand of JAYEVH010000302.1, from coordinate 206,549 downwards.
TGGGCTCGGAAATGATGACCAGTTCTCTATGCCCAAATCTTACCCTTGAGATATCCGGAGTATCTTTTCTAGCAGATCTGATAGTTTTACACTCCCAAGGTCTGGATGTAATTCTTGGAATGGACTGGCTAGCCAAAAACCAGGGACAAATAGACTGTGCCAATAGATCTATCACCCTCACCAATGATCAAGGCATATCTGTTGAATTCAAACCCAAGACCCGCACCGGAGGGAGTTCCATCCTCACCAACTTGAAGGAAGTAAAGCTTGAAGATATACCTGTAGCACGGGAGTATCCCGATATCTTTCCGGATGATCTACCCGGCATGCCACCGGATAGGGACATAATGTTCCTAATTGATCTAGTCCCCGGGACAGCTCCAATCTCAAAACGGCCCTACAGAATGCCAGCCAACGAGTTAGCAGAGCTGAAGAAGCAAATTGAAGAATTGCGAAGCAAAGGGTACATTTAACCCAGTTCCTCACCTTGGGGAGCTCCTGTACTATTTGTCAAGAAGAAAGACAATAGTATGAGAATGTGCGTTGATTACAGATCACTCAACGAGGTAACGATCAAGAACAAATACCCGTTGCCCAGGATTGATGATCTGTTCGACCAGCTGAAGGGAGCAAGTGTCTTCTCGAAGATTGATCTGAGATCCGGTTATCACCAACTGAAAATCAGACCGGAAGATATCCCGAAGACCGCCTTCACCACAAGATATGGGTATGCGAGTTCTGATAATGTCCTTTGGATTGACAAACGCTTGACCTATTTCATGAATATGATGAACAAGGTGTTCATGGAATTCTGGATAAGTTTGTGGTCGTCTTCATCGATGACATTCTGATCTACTCGAAGGATGAAGAAGAACACGAAAAGCACCTCCGGATGATCCTGGACAAACTCAGGGAGCACCAACTTTATGCCAAATTCACCAAGGGTGAATTTTGGCTTAAGTCAAGTTGCATTTCTTGGACATATTGTATCCGCGGGAGGAATTGCAGTAGACCCCGCCAAGGTTGAAGCAGTAATGGACTGGAAACAACCCAAATAAGTCACCGAGGTGAGAAGTTTCCTTGGACTGGCAGGCTACTACCGCAGGTTCATCGAAGGTTTCTCTAAACTTGCAAAACCCATGACTCAACTTCTGAAGAAGGAGAAGAAGTTTGAATGGTCAAGCGCCTGTGAAGAAAGCTTTCAGGAGCTGAAAAAGAGGCTAGTCTCAGCACCGGTGCTAGTTCTACCGGACATCCGCAAGGATTTTGAGATCTTCTATGATGCATCCCGTCAAGGCCTCGGATGTGTGTTGATGCAGGAAGGCAAGGTTGTGGCTTATGCATCCCAGCAGTTAAGGCCACACGAAGGGAATTATCCGACTCATGATCTGGAGTTAGCAGCAATTGCGCATGTTTTGAAAATCTAGCGGCATTATCTCATTGGTAACCGCTGTGAGATTTTCACAGATCATAAGAGTTTGAAATACATTTTCACGCAGTTCGAGCTCAATCTCCGACAGAGGAGATGGTTGGAGTTGATAAAGGATTACGACCTCGAAATCCATTATCAACCGGGCAAAGCCAATGTGGTAGCAGATGCCCTGAGCAGGAAGGCGTATTGCAACACCATCATGGTACAACAAAATCAGCCAGGGTTGTATGAGGAACTGAAGCACCTGAATCTGGAGATTGTCAACCAAGGTTGCTTAAACGCTTTGGAGGTTCAACCGACTCTTCAGGACCAAATCAGAACCAAGCAGTTAGAAGATGAAGACATCCAAGAAATCAGAAAGAATATGAGAAGAGGCAAAGAGTCAAAGAGTCAAGGCAGAGCACCAAAGACCCGCTGGTCTGTTGCAACCATTGCCAATTCCCGAGTGGAAGTGGGAAGAAGTTCGTATGGACTTCATCACCGGACTTCCTAGGACCCAATAGGGATATGACTCCATCTGGGTGGTAATTGATTGACTGACTAAAGTAGCCCACTTTATTCCTGTCAAGACCACCTACCAGAGCAGTAAGCTAGCAGAGTTGTATATGGCCAGGATCGTCTGCCTACATGGGGTACCCAAGAAGATTGTATCTGACAGAGGTTCCCAGTTTACCTCTCGGTTCTGGAAAAGCCTGCATGAAGCCTTAGGAACCCGACTCAATTTCAGCACGGCGTATCATCCCCAGACCGATGGTTAGACAGAACGCACCAACCAAGTCCTGGAAGATATGCTTCGAGCCTGTGCCTTAGATTTCGGAAAAGGTTGGGACAAGGATATACCATATGCAGAGTTTTCATACAATAATAGCTACCAGGCCAGTCTGTAGATGGCTCCATTCGAAGCTTTGTATGGTAGGAAATACCGAACCCCACTCTGGGATCAGGTAGGAGAACGTCAGCTCTTTGGACCTGAGTTGATCAAAGAAGCGAAAGTAAAGTAAAGGCTATTCGAGGCGTCAAAGTAGCTCAATCCCGACAAAGAGTTATCAGACAACCGTCGGAGGAATTGAACTTTGAGGTAGGAGATTTTGTCTGCGTCTCGAGTTACCCCACTCAGAGTGTGAGAGATTCGGACAAAGGTAAACTCGCACCCAGATATATCGGGCCATACAAGATCTTAGCAAGACGTGGAGAGGTAGCTTATCAATTGAAGCTGCCAGAAGCCTTATCAACAGTACATAATGTCTTCCACGTGTCGCAATTAAAGAAGTGCCTGCGAGCGCCAGAAGACCACACCCTCTTGGAGAGCTTTGACCTTCAAGAAGATCTCACATATGTGGAACGATCAATTAAAATTCTGGATGTCGCAGAACGTGTTACCAGAAGCAGAATCATCAGATCGTACAAGGTGCAGTGGAGTCACCATCCAGAAAGTGAAGCCACATGGGAGAAAGAAGAAGAACTCAAGGCCAACTACCCTGATATTTTTGCTAACCAAGCCTGAATCTCGGGGTCGAGATTCCCTTTAAGGGGGGGGGGGTAGGTTTGTAACAACCCAAATTTCAAATTTCAGTTGAAAATAAAGTTTAAGTAATTTTTGTGGAATTTTTTGAAATTTTTAAAAGATTTTACTTAATCATTCTGAAGCTAAACAATTTAATCTGTAAAATCTATTACCATATAATAGTTGGAAATATTTTATTCAATTTCCAAATGCTCCAGAGAATTTCTATGAATTTTCTCAAAATATTTGGGCTTAATTTGCTATATTCTAAAGCCTAATTGAATTATCAGAATTAAATTAATTAGAAAATCAAAAAGAAATCCCAAACGGTCTGTGGGCCGAAACCCAGCTCGGCCCACATCCCTCCCGCGCGCGCATGGCCCACTCCGCCGCGCCATCGCCTTCAACTGCTGGATTAAAATCCAACGGCCGGCTCCATCGCGCGTAAAACCACTACCATCCATCAACCGTTGGATCAGGATCCAACGGCCAGAGTTCATGCAACCTTCGGACACACGAACATCCATCGCGTGTGGACCGTCAGATCTCAATTGGACGGCTCACATTTATTCAGTACTTTCCTAATCCTCGCATCACTTCAATCTATCGCGACCGTTGGATTAAAATCCAACGGCTGCGCACCACTGTCACTTACCGGTTCACGCGTTCTATTTCGACCGTCCGATCAAAATCGGACGTGCCCCCGTCGTCTTCCTCCTTTACTTTCTTCTTCCTCCACTTTCCTTCTTCTCGCTCGCGCGTTTGCCATTGCTGCCTTCTATAAACCTTCCATATTCGCTCGAATCCGGCCGCATCTCCAAGATCGTCGCGTGCATTTAAACCCTTGATCCCCTCCACCCCCGACACGGCCATCACCTTCCAATCCGGCGCCCCAAATACCCGTAAATCCGCCGAGGTCATCGCACTGACCTTCTTGCGGTACACGCCGCCTCGACCGCGCCGCGCCTATAAATAGGACGCGGGACCGCCTCGACCTCCACGACTCATAGCATACCCAGTAGCCCTCGCGTCGCCGTCTTGCCTAATTTGAAGATCCCGTCGGCGAAACCCTTCGGGTCTTCTCCGTTTCCGGCGCCACCAGCACTCCTCCGTCCCCGCCGTTAGCACCATCGTCATCGCCCCGTTCTTGCGAAGCTTCTGCCGCCACCCACTTCGCCGGAGAACCTCGGGATCACCTTCTTCGTCGACGACCACACGCCGCCGCCGCAGGACTCCGTCGCCGACGACCTTCCCGTCCCGCTCCGCCGCCGTTTTGGTAACCCACGAGTCCGCATTGCTCTCTTCTACATTTTGCGCACAACCATTGTTCTCGCCGCAGCGTAAAACGCCGGCGAGGTCCCTCATCGGAGCTCCGCCAGGCTCGGTCCTACGTGGCCTTGCCATGTACGCGCCAGCTCACCGCCACATGGGCGCCATGTCGCCAGATCTGCCTGCGTGGCGCCACGCACAGCCGCGTCCACCCCATTCTTCCGAGCCAAAAGCCGTAGGCTTGGTTCACGTGGACCGTGTCAGTAAAATATTTTTAATTCCTTTAATTCTGGAAAATCCTTCGCTGGCGTTAGCATTGTGCAGTAAATAGATTTCCTTTAGAAAAATAATTAGGAAAATTCATTTAAATTCCATATTTAGGTTTAAAACTTCTAAAATTCATATCTTTTGCATCTGAACTCCAAATTGGGTGATTCAAGTTGCAAAATTTATCTAAAGTCATAATATAGCTATATAAACCAAAATATTTCAATTTGGAGATAATTTTAATTGTCTTTTTGAACTTATTTGAATTTGAAGTTAATTTGTCGTATTTTCGCGTATAGACCTCGACGACTCCGGAGAGTTAGATCCTTCTGACGATTTAGAGTTTCAAGACTTCAACGAAGGCAAGTTACACTATTGATCATATTGTTCCCAGTATTTTAAAGTATTTAATTCCTATTTTCAAATTACTATTGCATGCATATGTTTATATAAATGTTTAAATGTCCTATTTTTGTATATAGTTAATCCAACTTTCATTGTATGGCCAATTTGATTATTGAATGTGAATGCCTTGCCACCCTTAGGTAAAAATTGGTCATATGCTTGGCCATGTTTAGATCATATTTATAAATTCGGGAAGGTTTCGCAAAATCTTTTACAACTTGATTTCAATTTGATTATGTGGTATTGCTTTACCACAAAAGGTTTATAAAGAGGTTTTACTCTAAATAAAATAAAATGGGTTTGGACTTGGCGAGAGGGATGGATGGTGGGTGCGAGTTCATGCAGGCCCAACTGTTAGGATTAAGGCCTGTGGTTTTAATGGAAAGACGCCCAAGTCGATTAAGGACCAGTCTTTGAGCGCATTTTGCTACGCCTTACCGTACCACCACATGTCTGGAATGTGACAGATTTGGCTAAATAATTTGTGGTGTCTTAGTGTTATTTGTGCTATGTTATATGTGTGGGTGTTGGTTAGACATTAGTCCTACAGCGCAAGAGGGGCTCCGGAGGATGGTTAGTCAATGGTAGCGAAACCTTAGCGGTATAAATACATTAAGACAACGCATTATAACGGTCTCATGATAATTGCTTAGTCACACGCCTTCGAAGCATGCTTTGGCGACATTAAAGCATATTATCTCGTGTGGGTAAAGCTGCACAAAACTCGTAGAGTAGAAACTATTCGAATAACGCGTCATGATCATGGACATGCTAGCAAAGCCACTCTAAGTTAGACTTGTTTTTGGTTTATAAATGATTTCAACAGATGGTTTTGGGATGGATAATCCTACGGTAAAAGTTGGGCGGTTAGCCAAGTGATAGGAGGGTATCCTTCACCATTCAATCAATGGAGGTTATCCACTATTAATTGTCATTTTAATCACTGTTTTTAGTTATAATATTAAAACTGGCGTTAGAAACTATTATTGATATTTAACCTGAAAATGCTGTTTATGCAAAATAACCCTGCCATTATCCTTTGTTTACCTTATGCATGCATTATCTGTCAATATTGGGTGTAACTTGCAAGCACGGAAGTTGTGCTTACTCTTGCTGAATAATCTTTATTCGGGAGAAGACCTCTATCAGGACGGTGAGGATCTTGACGACTAGGCTACGCCCCCAGACGATTGCCTGTGGTAAGTCGTGTGGTCTACTACTATATTGTCTTCCGCTGTGCTATTTCTTTTCTATTTGGCATCAGACCCCTTTTTGTAATAAACTCAGATTTTGTTAATAAAGTGCGTGATATGATCTTGCTATCACTTTTGTTTGACTGTGTACACTAGAAATCCTGGACTAGTGTATAAACACAGAGAATTCGGGATCCTTCGCTCCCGGGTTCGACAAAGTGCCGACGTAAGACTCCGGTCCAGGGTGAAGTAGCGGCCAATGTTGAGCATACTCACAAAGGACAACAAGCCCATGTCCCAAAGGTATAGGGTGTAGCGAGGGTCAAGCTCCTAGTAATGCTTCTCTCACCTAAGCATGAGGGATGGAGGACCATCCCCATTTCTAGTGATCCACTAATAGTTGTGGTGATGTTTATCGTAGAATGGTTCGAGTATCCCTGGTAAAGGCATGGCTTGCAAAAGATTAAATATCGAGTCAGTTCGGAACAAATAGAATGCCAACATACATGGAAATGAATCATTAAAACAAAATGAAGTACAGAAAAATACAAATATTACAACACTACCTATTACATTAAAATGACGGCAAACTAATTAGGGCTAACTAATTATGACTAATTTATTAGGACTAAATAATTTTGACAAATAATTACAACTAACTAAGTACGACAAATTAATTACGACTAACAAATTTGGACTAATTAATTATGACTAAAATAAGTATGGCTAATTAACTACGACTAACTAACTATGACTAATTAAATATGACTAATTTATTACGACTAAATTAATTACGACTAAATTAATTATGACTAAATCAATTAAAGATCAATTAAATACGACTAATTAATTATGATTAATTAATTACGATGTTAATTATGACTAATTAATTACAATTTTAATTACAACTAATTAATTATGACTAATTTAATTATGAATAATTAATTACGTCTAAATTAAATACGACTAATAAATTATGACTAAATAAATTATGATTTAATTACATATGACTAATTAATTATGAGTAATTAATTATGAAAAAATTACCTCTTCTCAATGATCTTGTCTTGATAGAGATTTTTCTCTAGTAATGCAACCTTTAAACATCGCTCTAAACACTCCAATCGGAAATGCAAAACAAAAACTTTGGGCGAAACGTCGATCTCCCTTCACTCCCTCCTCTCGATCTCTCTACTTGCGAGTGCATTAGATGAGCGACGGCCCGGGCTTTTTATAGCGGTGGGATGGACTTGTTGTGTTCGAGTGGAGGGAGCAGCGACGGGACGTGGCGCTGGCACGGGGAATCCGATTCTGGCCAGGTGGAGGTAGCAGCGATGGGACTAGACGTCGGAGCAGGATGGGATGGGCGAGCAGTGCAGAGTCGAGGAGGCATCCGTGCACCAGAGGCATGGACTTGAGTGTGGACAAACCCTCATGCACGAACAAGATGGGGGGTATTGTGCACCAGCTTCAAGCTCTTGTTGGTGGTTCTTCCGTTCTTGTGCTCTCTGGTCAAGCTCTATATTCCTCAATTGGTTTTCTTTGTCCGAATGAGTTTGAAAATGGACAGATATCTTAGGTTTTTATTGAACACCTCAAATTCGTCACAAAAATCATCTCTAATTTGAAAGGGACCGGTGATCTTTGCCCAAAAAACTAATTAAAAAAAGAAACAAAAAAGTTCCCCTCAAGGTTCTACGATACAATTAACCGAACAAGGGCATCCCAAAACTTCTAATTCCCATGAACAAACTAATCTAAACCTTTAATAGACACCAATCTAAGATCAAACCATGGTTAACCAGATATCCACATAATTTGGATGGCGAACACAGATGGATCACCAAGCCCTAATTTCTTCCTTCTTCCTTCTTCCTAATAATATGAAAGTAGAACAGGAGACACAAAATGTAGTCCCAAGCTTTTCTCTCAACATTATTGATGTTTTACCCATATGTGTGGTGTGTACAATATGCAGCCCCTACCCCTTTATATAGGGAGGGGGTGCCTTTTATGATAGAGTAAACCATATAGGACTAAACTGCATTAATGGGCCATGTGAACTGGCTGCACTAAATGAGACTTTGTTTAGGTAAAGTGTCCACACAACCAGACCCTCTAGATGGCTGATGTACAACAATTGGCAGGAGAAAATATCTAGTGCTTTAATATATATTTAGATGCCAAAATGTTGTTTATATTCAAACCTTAAACAATATATTTAGATGTCATTTATTGGATGCTTTTTCTAAGTGGCAAATCCTCGATTGCAACAAAATTATTGGTAACTAGTCATCGATGAGCATCATACAGGCTACATATTTTTTATATGAAGGAATGAGCGAGAATCCTAATGAGGGTTTTGGAACATAATGGATCATCACTTATTACATCATTGAACATATCATACTCTTTCTTTACAAAAATTATAGGAAATCCACATAATTAAAATTTGATAGCATCATAAGTGTGAAAGTTTGAAAAATATTTTTCTGTAAGTTCAATTTTGATATATGTAAGTTTACTTAGAATTTTTTATTCCAAATTTTCAAATAAAAATATTTTGTACTAAACTTTACTCCATATTTACAAAAAATTTAATGGAGATATTTTGGTTTGAATGCTGAGAGTACTTTAAATGCTTTAAGTGTAATTTTTTTAACTTTAATGTAGTAAGAACTATTTTTATTTTAGATTTTGTGGTAACACCCATTTATTTAGAGTTTGAATCAAATTTTCCTATTTTGACTTCAAAGTCAACTTCATTTAGAAATTGAATTTAATTCTAAATTGAAATTATGGTTCCCAGTTTAATTTCCTTTTCTAGTTTAATTTAGTGCACAGTTTGAATTTATGTGCATTCCTTATTTAATTTTTCCTATTTTAGTTATGTTTCAGAATTAAATTCTAGTTTTGGATTTATTTTTATTATAGTATTAACAATACATAAATTAATTAAAATTTTATCTTTAGTTCTAAATTTATAAATTCCTGAATTAATTCTAATTCTGAATTTGAGTCTTACCAGATTAAATTTTGGAAAATGTATATGTACGCATATTCCTATTTTAGTTATAATTCGAAATTAGTTATATTTCTAAATTTTATTTACATATTGTAAATTTTAATTTAATTTCCAATTTATAGTATTCCCAAATTTCTTCTATCGTTTTGATTCCAAATTTTCATAATTCTGAATTTGATCCATTTGAATTATATTTTGGAAACTTTATATATGTTGTTTGGCCATATAATTAAATTTTTGAATTGAACATATTTCTTTGTGAACTGATGTGAGTTATCATGTGTGGCTCATGAGACAGGTGATACCGTGGTAGTCTCTTGGATTTTATGTGCCTATGCCTCTAAGGATTTTTGCATGTGACCGAATCATAATCCATCTAGAAAATAATATTTTGTAGAATCCTTGTTGGAAATTACTCCTTGCGTATCATCCCATTAGTTGTACAGAAACTACAATATGTAATCCGGCCTTAGGATATGCTAGCCAGAAATTTTTTGATGGTTACAATTTTCTCTTTTCCCGATTATTGGAAACTTCTAGCTTTTTCTTTTTTTCTTTTTCTCTGACTAACATAGAAAGTTTTAGCTTTTTCTTCTAGGATTAATGTGAGGGCTACTAGAGAAGCCTCCAATTAGTAGAGATAAAGATATTATGATCTGTAAATCCTTAATTTTCCCTTTAATATTTGATGTATTAGGCTCATCTTTACCTTGACTCGGGCGGGCTTGTTTCTAGGCATGGACAACGAGCCCGTAGGCCCACCTATGTACATTGTCGCATACTACTAGGGCCCGCATGTCATAACCCACTTCATCTTGTTACATCAGTGGTAGTGGGTTGCTCTCCTAGTGTCCTCCACGTGGCTTCCGAAAGCTTCTGATTAACCGCAACTGCCATGTGTGGCATCTGAACCCTAGTACCGTACTAGGAATTAATTGAACGTTCGATCTTTGGAGGCCATTTGGTGCATGGTCCAGAAATTTGGTAGGTGTTTGACTTGCCTTGCCGTTCAATCTCAAGAGTTTTTTTCCCCTTGGTTTCATTCTTCATTTGTCAACAATTTTTGGGTTGTGAACAGCCATAAACTAAGAGTAGGAATGCTTCATGACACGCACTCCTTCTACTGCTAAAAAGGAATGCACTCCAAATTAAAAAAAAAAAAAACACTCCTAGAGTGGAAAATGAACTTCATAAGAAAAACAAGTTTATTGAGTTTGCGTCAAATGGATGAATACACAGAGACACGTGCAAGAGCAAACTGATCAGTTACGTTGCATTGCTTAAACATGAAGGTCATTGTCATCGACTTTGTCATTTGGATGGACAAAATATTGGCAGCAACATAGATGTTGCTCTTTGCAATAGGCTAACAACGGATCGTAACGATGGATCTCGCAGGCAACCTTGCATGGTGGGAGCGTACAGTTTGGGGCATCGCCACAAACTTCCTTTACCTTTTGGGCTGTGCATAATATAGAACGCGCTAGTTAGTACACACAAATTAAACAGAGAAGGTTCTCTACATGCCAGTGAACTTTACCCCAATCCTTTCCACGAGCCCCCGCCACCCGTCCTTCTCTACCACACTAACGGAGGTGGCGGAAATGGCATGAAAGAAAACAAAAGGGAAACTCAGTGGCATATACGAAATCGAACTTTTTTCAGTAGCAAGGAAGGATCATAGTAAATTTCAATGGCATGTAGGGAATTTTCTCAATTAAATAAGATGGATAGGTTACTTTCAGCAATGCAAAAATGCACAGTAAGAAATTGAGGGAAGTGCTTACATGCATGACAGGATGAGAAGACCATAGCCAAGACTAAAAGAGCCATCAAGTCCTTGTGAAGCGTCATGAGGAGGGTGAGGCTAGCTATTGCTTAATTTTTCTTCCTTTTGTTTCTAATTCTTCCTCTTCTGTTTCGACGTGTGTGGTTGCAATGCTCCTTGCCTTGCTTATATAGAGGCAGAACACACTGTTGAAGATTTAATTGACTTTCTCCATTAAAGGGTATATTTGCTGGATTGTCGCAGACACAACGAACCAAATAAATATATAATCTGCTCGACTGTCACAGGTACAACAAACCAAAAGAAGTCAAATATTACTTCCTTTATTGAACCATATCTTTGGGATTTGGATGTTGTTTATTGGCTCCTATTTTCTACATAAAAGAATGCCTAATGTTTTTCATTTATTGCAGGTTTTCCCTGTATATCTTTGACGAGGATTAAAATCTTTATGTATTACTTTAATACATAATAAAAGACCATATGCCTTCATGGTCGTAACCCCTAAGGCTAACGACCTCCGTAGTCGTAATGATTCTAGGGGTTATATCGTGGGTATCATGGTCGGAAAGGTCATGTACCTAGTCTCTGACCAATTAACCGCTCGCAGAAGTCATGAGCTGGCACTTGGATCTAACTCCAAGTATATCCCTTACCGTATGATGAATGGAACACATGTCGTATGCCCCATACCACGCGATGTTTCATGGTCCTAAGACACTGACAACAACCACCATTCGGTTGAGTATCTCACAGACACTCAACCGCCGAACAATTGATACTTTATCAACCGCCGTCTCGCTCCGATCAATCGCGACACTTCCAACAGGTGTCTTCTTCAGGAGTAACTGTCACCCTTTCAATGGTTATTTAAAGATAGAGCATTAGAGGACAACAGGCATCAGATTGACGCACGACAATCAACATTAGATTTATGTTTCAAGTCTGATTCAATAGCATAGCAAGCATTACGCTCTATATAATTAGGATTAATCTATTGTCTTGTCAAGAGCACCCTCTGTAATAGCCAGTTCATATCAATAAAGAGTAGTACCATTCTCCCCAAGAACTCTTTGTCATTTTTCTCTGTTTATTTTGTAAGATTGACGGCTCAATCGTCGACAGCTGGCGCCGTCTATGGGGATCAAGGCGTTGATTTCTTGAAGATTACTTCGCTCAAGCATTCCTCATCCACCTCCTTTGCCCTATCATCGCTCATGCGAACATGGCAGGGACTTGGGATGAGGAAAACTGGTTTGACCTAGTGGACTACTCCAACTTCGACATGGGCGCATGCATCTGCGCCATAGAAGAAAACGGGATGTCATCATCCTCCTCCTCCGTCGGCTCACCGGTCGCAAAGATTAGTGAAATTGACCGGATGGACGACGATACACCGTCGCCCTCAATGGCACTCTTAGAGGAACTGCTCGTTCTGACCAGTCCGGAACGCCCGAACGCCTCTACAAGCCCGGTCGATCCGACCGGCAAAAACGACAATGGGAGCCCAGCGCTGCAATCAGGGAGTCCATGTACTCGCGATATTGTCATGGGCGACTAGTATTCACCAACGGCTCCTACGTATTCCGGGGGCCAACCGACATCTGGTAAGAGTATTGTCAGGACCCAAAAATACTATTCAGGAACCCTCTGCGTATTATAAACTAGTTCCAGATCAGTAGCTAGCTCACATAGGAAACAGTGATGAAATACCATCTATTTATTCAATTTAACTAAAAAGATCTCAAAATAATAATAAATAATAATAATAACTAGACCTTATGGTTAACGTTTACTTAACCTGCCACACAGAGCTAAAGAAATAAATAAACTCTTGCAGCAAAACGAAACTCTTGAAATGGCCATTCAATATGCCTACATGCAATTGAGTGGAGAACGCATTCTAATCTGCAAAACCTTCATGGTCCTCCTGGGCCAAGAACTCTTGAGCAGCTTGATACTCTTCAACTGATCAATAATGGCATAAGTTGTGAGTACATAAAGCACTCAGCAAGTCGTGGGGAAATGTATGCAAATAGTATTCATGCAAGGCTTCAACAAAAGTTAGCTGTATGGTTATTTTGCATAAAGCAGCATTGACGGTAAATACAATAAATAGGTTGAAATGCGTAATTGAAAAGAATAATTAATAAATAAACAATTGTTTTGAAACAACTAGTGAACTTCCCATTCACTCCCAACCAAACCAAAGATAAATGAATCCCTCATTCACCAATCGACACAACCTACCAAGTGAATTACCCGTTCACCAAACAAACATTATATTCATCAAGTGAACTTCCCATTCACTCTCCGATATATTTTATAAAGAAACTCTACCTCTCATGTGAAATCCTCGAGTACGTCCATAACCGCGGACATGGCTATTCGAATAGTTTTACACTCTCAGAGATTGTATAGCTTTACCCACAAGAGATAATCAAATTATAATGTCCGCTCACACACTTCCGTAGGTGTGTGACTAAGATATTATCACAAAACCTTTCAGAAGTTTTATGTCAACAATTGGCTCTCCCGTTGTGCATACAGTCCTCCCAAAACCTCATCGTGGGTTGATGTAGAACCTTGGACCTGGAGACAGTGAAAATGCCGCCCATAGATGTGACCTTAGAAAAGGATACACACCTCCACCCACATACTACCTGAGATGTCAAATGCCGAAACTTCACAACTTACTAAGTTAGGCCCGTCCTATACCAGGCATGTAGTTGTACGGTTAAAGCCCAGTTCAATGGCGTATAAGATTAAGTTCTTGACAAGTTACTCAGGCAAGACTTCCACAAACCCACACCGTGTTCATTGCACCCTCCAAATCCAACCACTCACCCGAGCAAAAACCATTTTGTTTAACCAAGACCAATGACAAACCCCGTCATGGTACACAAATTTTAACAACAATGGCTAACCACTACGATTCCATATATCATTAAGTCAAGGTTAATTATTATAACACATGTGATAATGAACCCATCGTAACTAAGCTTGACTAAACATCAATAGGATACCCATGTTGGTGACATGAATAAGTCCAACTAAAATTACCCATGCTAAGGTGACAAAGGATTCATGACAATCAAATAATCAATGGAGGCATAATGACAACAGGTAATAGCTAATCCCAACAATTGATATAAAGATAGCATGTAGTTGTATAAAACAATATACTTTTGCAATCATAGGTTCAATGTGATCAAAGAACGATGACTTGCTTGGGAATAAATCCTCAGATTGATCTTGATCTTGATGTACTCATTTTTGCTCAATACTTCCCGAAGTATCAATGTCTACTCGCAAACAAAGCAAATAAATATAATAAATAAATAATAGAGAGGAAACAAACACCAAAAATTAAATAGAAATCTCAGATAAATATATCTCAAATCTAGATGAATTTAGAAATTTGAATAGATACTCAATCGGAGTTCGGATGCAAAAGATATGGCCTTTGGAAGATTCACATGAAATGATGAACTTGAAAGAGAAAAGAATGTTCAGAGAATATTCCTTCGGATTAAAATAAATAAAAATAATTGGAGACTTACAAGTGGGGTTCGCTGGTAAGTAAGAGAGAGTTGAAATCAATGGATGACATGTGGGCCAAGTTTTCTAGAGAGAGAGAAAGAGATAAAGAGAGAGGATGACAAGGGGTCCCACATGGCATAGAGTGATCTATGGTGAACTAAGCTCATGGACTCTTTGGCTCGACTTGACACCTAGTGCTGACACATGGCGCTAATGAGGATGACACACAAGCATCAAGGCTGAGGTGGCTGCTTGTGTGGACATGAGGTGGCACAAGAGAAACGCTCCAAAGGTCTAGCCATGGCCGGCGGCTTGGAGGTGACCTCAACGGCAAACAGCGGCGAGCGGATGGCGGAAAAGGGCAAAAACGGAGAGTCCAAGATACAGCGACGCTCTGGGAGGCAGTGCCTTGCCTCAGGCAGTGGTAGATCATCGGCGGTGGCAACATTGACGGCGGCGAGAGCTTCAAACATGGCGGCGAAGACAAACCAAGGGCGCCCGATGACGAATCAGGTGAGCACCAGCTCAGCAATGACCAAAGGAGCACATGCGAGGACCACCGAGTTATTTTTGCAAGACCGAGGCCTTCCCGGTCTTATGGATACATCTCTGGGCCTCGAGTAAATGGATTCCAAGTTAACTCCATCCAAGTGAGAGGTTCGACCGAAACTAGAGCCTTGGTGATCATGTGTACTGCTCTTCTGCAAGCACTGCATGATTACCGGTTCTCCAAACGGTCCAAGCACACACTTAAACAAGTTAGGAGGGAATCCATCGACAGTGAGTATGAAGCCATGATGGTTCCAGGATCAACGACCAACACGCTCATACTCACATACAACGTTGGTCACATCCATACAACAATCATACATAGAGAGTTCAAAAGACATACAACATAAAAATTAAATTCTACAACTATTACAAGTGGCCGACCGGCCAAATTCAAATAAGAACAATAAGTAGCAGCGAAAGTAATTGAAATAAAACCAAACGTCTAGCATGGTGTGCCCCATAACCCATGGCAACCAACTGGGAGTTAAATGATAACACTACTCGTCTCCTTGGGCTCGAAGTCTTCCTCACCTGAATTTGCAGAGCCGGGTTGAGTACAATTGTACTAGCAAATCTTACATAAATTAAAAGTATTTATGCATAGAGGATATCAAAAGAATGGCATTAGTGGCTTAGTTTTGCAGAAAACACAACAACTTACAATCTTAGACCATCTAGTGTTCAAAAGCCATTTTGTAAACCATTGTTTAAGAAAAAGAGTTCACAAGACATAGACAATTGTATAGATCAAGCAATACCAAAGTGGCTACCCATTTTGATAAACTATCATGCATGAATATCCCATTCATGCCGAAACCAAGTTATAACCACATTAACTTTTAATTAGAGTCTACTATTGGTGTCATTCGTAACGAAGTGTTGTCCATAACCATGGACACGGCTATTCGAATAGGTTAGTAACTCCGCAGAGGTGTACTACTTTACCCACATGACGCGATCCTTCCCGTAAGCCTCCGGATAATAGCACACTTCCTTAGGTATGTCGGCGAGAAAATCCTATTGAGATAAGTCCCCCTTACGCGATGAACCCCATACTTAGTACAAGCTACAGATAGCGCTTGCTAAGCAGGCACGCAAGTTGTGTTGGAAATACCGATGCAATGTAAATAACGAAAAATGGTGCTCCCATGCACACTATAGAAATTACATCGGCTCCTACGGACAAATGATCAAACACAAGTGTCCTCACACCACCTGGAACTTAACCCAATAAAACCCTGCCCTTACTTGACCAAATGGCTCCCAACCCGTGTGTGGAAGTATGAAGTGTGCTTGGAAACGACAGCCCAAAGTTCGGTCCTTAACGGTCCGGACAAGAAAAACCAATACCCGAGTCTCGTGCATAACAGCACCCACGCTAACAACCACTTGTCCAGACCAAAAACCTTTTGAAATAACAAAGTTTTTTTGACTCAAAACCAGATACAACGATCTGGACAAAAAGGAAAAAGATTTGTTGTGAATTTCACATAATCGACGAGCTAATCTCGTCAATTGATCTACTACGTCTACTAGACTTACAATGGCTAAGCACTCAACACACAATATATAAAAATCATCACAAGCATCTATCTTAAGCATATGTATAATGGAATAATCAGGGATAACCAGCAAGAATAGGACATAACTAACTACTCACAACATATCGATATACAAAAATAGCATGCAAGCAATATTATTGCATTTCAAACACTAACTTATTAAAAACTGGGATCAATATGATGCAAAAATAAAGTTCAAATGATGCTTGCCTTACTGGAACTCAAGTTGTTCGCTCCCGGTGGCGAAGGAGTCTACGTTGATTACTTCGGACTCTATATAATAAATACATCGATAAACACCGAGAAATACCTCAAAATTCAAATTGCTAAAAAATGCATGAGTTTTCTACAGTAGCTAAGTCATGATTTTAGATGAATTTAGGTGCAAAAATTATTCTATTTGGATTTAGTATGTGAGAGCTATGGCAATTTGAATTTCAGTTTTCTAGAAAATCCAATTTAATTAGGATCTGTTACTATTCACCAAACTTAATTATTTGGTGAAAATTTGTAGATTAGTGGTGGATACAAGGATTATATAGATAAATAGAGGATAAAGTTATAAGATCAAAATAATTTGGTTCATCTCATTAGGAGTTCATATGAATTAGTTATGAATTTTCAAAGTTAATATCATTTTCTAGTGTAAAAATAACTCAGTTTCGGATCACTCCCCAAAAATTATATTTTATGGGGCATGAACATATTTGAAACCTATTTTAGAATAAAGTTCAGTTAAAATTAAAATTACCAAAATTGGTTTCACTCGATTTTAAGTTAAGGTGATTTAGTTATGCATTTTTGAAGTTATTTAAAATTTTAATGTGAACATAATTGATTTCTGGATTTCTTTTAACTTCCTGAGCTGAAAACGTTCAGACCGTCTGATCGAGTTGATGCGGTTTGTTCGGAGTGGTCCGAACGTCGCCAAGACTCAAAGCTGGCAGGTGGGCCCTATGAACAGTGCATTTTTCATTTAACTTAGATTTAAATCACGTACTGACATGTGGGACCCATCATCAGTGACACGGTCGAATGGACTCAGTCCACCCACGCACATGCACAGCGCACGGTGTGCTTAATGGCTAGGCCCACGTGTATGCAACTCATTTACGCGGCTAAGACAGTCATTTAAAGCTAATCATCACGTTTAACTTCTAATTGTCGCGCTACAGTACCTGTCCGCGTACGACAACGGCTTTCCCGTCCGCGCGCTTGCCTGGCGGCTCCTGGCGCTACGCGCCACGGCAAAGCCGACCAAGAGCTAGGATAGCTTCACAATAGCAGTATGCATCTATAGGGAGTGGTTACGGCAGCTATGGTGGCTTGTGCTGCAGGCTAGCCGGAGTTAAGCGGCGGTGGTTCTACGACAAACATGCATGCATGAGTAGAGCTCTGCATTGTGCCACTACGCGGGTGCCAAAGCTTCTAAGGGACATAAGAGTGCTACCAGAACCAAGAAGAGAGGTCGAAGATGACCGGAGTAATGTCGGCGTCGACAATGTCCACGGCGGCGCTACGGCTTCACAAGGAGAGGATGATGTAGCGAAAGAGAGAGCAAATGAGTGGTAGGGATAGCTTAAGGACCATAAAAGGATGATATAGAAACAAGGAATCGACGAATGCGTTACCAGATCAAAGTGGGAGAGGAAGAGTTACTTTACGGCCGAAAATGGTCCAATCTTCAATTCCACAAGATCCTGTCGTGCATTGATGAAATTGATTGAGGGGTTCACATTGTCAGGCCAAAAGGCATGATATGACGTGAAAGATTGGAGTCAATACCTCTCGGAGACAAAGAAGACAAGGCAATGTCCACGGGTGCATGGTCTATAACTGAAAGGAGCACGATGATGGTCCAAGAGTTACAAGCCAATGCGAGGGCTAGCATTAGCCAAAATGGATACGAGATTGAAGAAGAACTAGAAAGGACACAAGGGTTCAAAGCTTACCCAAGAGAGTAGCTAGAACCAGTGCCCTTTTCCTCGGCCGAAACGAGGAAAAGTGAGGAAATGCTAGGGTTCTAAGGGGTTTTAACCCGGAGAAGATGATGGCAGTGGAGGCGGCGTGAAACGACATAGCTCCAGGAGTGGTCAACGGTCGCGGTGGATTGACGACATGACTAGCGCAGTTCTGGGCACGTCGGAACGACACGGCCACGTGGAGCTCGCCTCCTGTGCGAGGTAGGAGAAAGCCTTGACTAGTGGGGGCCACTGGTTAGTGGCTCAAACACGTGCGCGAGCCGGACCTAGTGCAGTTAGGTGGTTGGGCTCAACCAAGGCTTGGGTTGGAACGTTCAGACCGACCCGGTGCCGATCAGACCACGCGTTTGGATGGTCCGATCGAGATTTGACGATCCAGATGCACTGCTGGTTTGGATAGTTCGAACAGCTCTGATCAAATAAGACAATTGATTTAGATCGAACGGTCCTGATCGGCCCTAGTCAAGCCAAGCTAAAAAGGGTTGACTGAGATTTAAATCTAAACTTCCATTTTGATCAAGCCACTAAAAATAGCAAATAAAATCCTAAAAATCTGAAATAAATCAGAGGGGTTGCTGGGAAGGTCTAGTGCTCATAACAATTCTTATACCATATTGTTAATGATTTAATTTGTAAAGTTTGAATTCAAACTTAGGGTAGGTCATTGGAATGTGTTTGAATTTTCTAAGGGCTGACTCTAGTCCCATAAATTTTAGAAAAATTATATCAATTGATAATAACTAATATAGTATTTGAATAAATTATTTCAAGAAGGTAATTACAAGTTTTTGTTCCTGTTTTTATTTAGGAGTTCAAATTTGAAGTGTAGGTTTAACTTTGAAAAAGATTTTCCAAGTGCAATAATTTATTAAATGCTCCAAAAATATGATGCATGCTCATGAGATGCATAATAATTCTCTTTATTAATTTGGGGAGATGACAACACACCGGAGGGGACAATGCTACAAGAGATCGACAGAAACGCAGCAAGAAGAAGATGACCGAAAAAAAGGAAAACGAGTGGCAACAGCATCTCGGTGAAGGAGAAGTAAAGAGCAAGCAGGGGATTGGACGAGAGTAGGATTTGGCGCAAGACGACAAGCGAGGTTTGGCAAAAGACTCACGAGAAACGTGGATCGATAACGGGTGCCCACGGTCAGTTTTCGGACGGAGATGAAAATGGCAATTTGACGAATCTTCGGAGGTGATGATGGGCGCACTACGTAGCTCACGCTAATGCGAACCCAACGGCAGCGACGGCGTACGTTGAGAAGGTCCGACGGCGAAGAACTTCATCGGGGAAGGAGCTTCAGTGGTCTTCGGATCTTGGACAAATTGCAGTGCAAGGAACCAAAATCGGACAAACTGGTTTAGGGTTTGAGGGGAGGGGCTCCGGCTGAAGAAATTGACACGGGTTGGGGTCCTTTTATAGGCTTGGAACAGAGGAGTCCACAAGGGAGCCGATGGCGCTGTGAAGAAGGAGATGATGTGGCGTTGCGGGGTCCACCGGCAGAGAAAGAAGCCTAAAAGGGAAAAAATAAAGGCTCGGTGCTGGCTAGGCCATGTGCAAAGAAACGAATGGGCCAGCTCAGGTGGCTGGCTCGGCTGGGCCTTACACACGGAGAAAAACGGGAACAGGCCAAGAAATGCAATGGGCTGGCTTAGGATATAACAGAAAAAGGCAACCAGGCCAAAAGGAGAAATGGACTGCTGTATGATGGTGGGCTTCGGCTGAAGATTTGGCCCAAAGCCATTATCTAAGATTCTAATTAGATTTTCTCTTTAGAAAATAGCAGAAAAAGCAAAAGGCAATTAGAAAATAGCAAATGCACTCGAAAAAAATTCTAGAAAAATCTAGAAAATACATCAAAGAACATAGAATCCAAATAAAATAATTTTGATAATAGTTGATGTTATCATTTAATCATATTAATTTTTTTTATTTTAGAAAATCTAGATTAAGGTTTAACTTTAGCAGAAAAATTGAAATGGTTATTTTTATTTTTAAAACTTCAAAACATACCAAATTTTTGGGATGTTACAAACTTACCCCCCTTAAAGGGAATCTCGTCCCCGAGATTCAGGCTGACTAAAGAATATGTTCAAACCAAACCTTGTTCACTTTCCCAAAAGAATTCTCTTATGAGTGAAATAAAGTTGCAACTGATGCGGGTCTAACTTAAAGACTTACTAGGAGAAACATTGTGAACTGGTTGAACTTCTTCTATCGTGATATGATTCAGCCTTCCTCTTGCGGCTGTTGATGGAGTCCTAGTAGCTTGATTTTGAGTCTGAGGCATTCCTCTTCCTGCTCCTGGCAAACAAGTCCTGGCTAGTGTAGCTCCCAAATTGAAAGGAATTGGTGTTAGCCCTTACTTCTGCGGTTACTTGTTAGCATAATGACCTGTCTCACGGTAGTTATAACATTGAATTCCTGCAGCATGATTGTTGATCTTCTGAGGTTGATGATTGTTGCTATTATTGACATTGGAAATTCTAGAGTTTCCTGCATGAGACACCGTGTCAGTTCGATCCAGCAGACGGATTATTAGGGCAAGAAGGATGTTGAGCATTGGTTCTGGCTCTCTATAGCTGATTCTAATGAACTCCATGGTGGATCATCTTCCTTTTACGAGATTCATCCAGCTCATGCCGAGAATCTTCTATGAGTACGGCGTTATCCACCATATACTGAAAATCCACATAATCATTTATGACAACTTGCAATTTTAAATTAGGATTAAGTCCACGCTTGAATTGCTTCTAACGTGCACTATCCGTGGTAACATCTTCTGGATCATAGCGAGAAAGTTAAGTAAACTTGTTGAGATATTCACCTAAAGACATATTTCCCTACTGGAGTTCACGAAATTCATTCTTCTTCATTTCCACGATACCATTCGAAACATGTGCTTGACGAAAAGTTGTTGAAAATTCTTCCAAAGTAATATCTTGTGAGTTCTCATGGGCTGCGGTGTAGTTCTCCCACCATTCTGTAGCGGTACCTTCCAACTGATGTGAAGCATAAAGAACTTTCTCACGAACATTGCATTGAGCAATGGCGAGCTTTTTCTCAACGAAGTGAAGCCAATCTTCTGCATCTAAAGTTTCTGACGAATGGGAAAACGTAGGTGGACGAGTCCTCATATACTCTGATAGCTTGGAGTGATGATGAGCTAGTGGTGGAACAGTTGCTGCTTGATTGTTCTGATTATTCTGATTCAACAAGTTGACTATTGCAGCGGCGGTCTAACTTTGCTGAGTCATCTTGGTGTTTATATTTTGCATCATTGCACTCATGAATTGAGTCTGAGCTACAGGGGCTGGTGATTGGCCACTAGCATTGACATTGGCATCATCTGATTGAGTGCGACTTGAGGTATTGCGAGTGTCAACCATCTGCGACGATTTTCTCCACAGGTTTTAGTAGGTAAAATAGAAAAGCAATGTAGATGAGAGGGAATAGCACAATAGACGAGATAGATTAGGATATAGAAGATAGAAACAACTTAATTAGGGGAATAGATTATACCCAAAGACAAAAGACCAAGAAGACATAGCTGAAACACTATAAAAGAACACTTAAACTCTTCAAATTAAAGCCTAAGTGTGGCTGCAACATAAAGCTTGACAGCAAAACTGCAGATCCGACTTACACATAACCCAAATAAAGACCGATGTAACAACGATCTAACACGTTACTATAGACCCTAATATGACAGCTTCTAATCTGAACTAGACAACGAAAAACTCTTTAGAAACAACTAGAATGAAGCAACGGAGATACTCTTGATGATTGCCGATGACTTGACTTCTTTCTTCCGGACTAGAGAAATTACTGAGGTGAGAAAGTCAATTTAAGATTATAAAACAAAATTCAGCAAAGACGAGAAACAAGATTTCTAGAACAAGACGAGAAAAGAATAGACTGGGATAAGAATAGAATAGATTGAGATGATAAAAGAATTAGAATAGATGAGAAAGGAACAATCACTTAAATCAAATTAAGTTGATTTGATTTAAAAAATAAGTTTAAAGCTTTTGGCTAAAAACCACCATGCTAACTAAGGTTGTGTTCTACAGTCGATATGGCTCTGATACCACCTTTGTCATGACCCAAAAAATACTATTCAGGAACCCTCTGTGTATTCTGAACTAGTTCCAGATCAGTAGCTAGCTCACATAGAAAATAGTGATGAAATACCATCTATTTATTCAATTTAACTAAAAAGATCTCAAAATAACAAATAATAATAATAACTGGACCTTATGGTCAACGTTTACTTAACTTGCCACGTAGGGCTAAAGAAACAAATAAACTCTTGCAGCGGAACGAAACTCTTGAAATAGCCATTCAACATGCCCGCAAGCAATCGAGTGGAGAACGCATTCTAATCCACAAAACCTTCATGGTCCTCTTGGGCGAAGAACTCTTGAGCAGCTTGATACTATTCAACTGATCAACAATGGCATAAGCCGTGAGTACATAAAGCACTCAGCAAGTCGTGGGAAAATATATGCAAATAGTATTCATGCAAGGCTTGAACAAATGTTAGTTGTATGGTTATTTTGCATAAAGCAGCATTGACGGTAAATACAATAAATAAATTGAAATGCGTAATTGAAAAGAATAATAAATAAATAAACAATTGTTTTGAAACAACTAGTGAACTTCCCATTCACTCCCAACCAAACCAAAGATAAGTGAATCCTCCATTCACCAATCGACACAACCCACCAAGTGAATTATCCATTCACCAAACAAATATTATATTAATCAAGTGAACTTCTCATTCATACTCCAATACAATTTATAAAGAAACTCTACCTCTCGTGTGAAATCCCCGAGCATATCCATAATCGCGGACACGACTATTCGAATAGTTTTACATTCTGAAAAGGTTGTACACCTTTACCCACAAGAGATAGTCAAATTATAATGTCTGCTCACACACTTCCATAGGTGTGCGACTAAGAGACTCACAAAACCTTTTAGAAATTTCATCTGAATAATTGACTCTCCCGTTGTGCATACAGCCCTCCCAAAACCTTACCGTGTGTTGGCGCACAACGTTGGACCTGGAGACGGTGAAAATGCCGCCCATAGATGTGACTTTAGAAAAGGATACACACCTCCATTCACATACTACCTGAGATATCAAATGCCGAAACTCCACAACTTACTAAGTTAGGCCCGTCCCATACCAAGCATGTAGTTGTACAATTAAGGCCCAGTCCAATGACGTACAAAATTAAGTCCTTGACATGTTACTCAGATAAGACTTCCACAAACCCACCCTCCAAATCCACCAACCACTCGTCCGAGCAAAAACCATTTTGTTTAACCAAGACAAATGACAAACCCCGTCATGGTACACAAATTTTAACAACAGTGGCTAACCACTACGATTCCATATATCGTTAAGTCAAGGTTAATCATTATGATACATGTGATAATGAACCCATCGTAACTAAGGCTGACTAAGCATCAATACGATACCCATGTTGGTGATATGAATATGTCCAACTAAAATTAGCCATACTAAGGTAACAAAGGATTCATGACATTCAAATAATTAATGGAGGCATAATGACAACGGGTAATAGCTACTCCCAACAATTGATATAAAGATAGCATTTAGTTGTATAAAACAATATACTTTTGAAATCATAGGTTCATTGTGATCAAAGGATCATGACTTACCTTGGAATAAATCCTCGGATTGATCTTGATCTTGATGTACTTCTCCTTGTTCAAAACTTCCCGAAGTATCAACATCTACTCGCAAACAAAGCAAATATATCAAATAAATAAATAACAAAGAGGAAACAAACTCCAAAAATCAAATAGAAATCTCAGATAAATAGATCTCGAATTTAGATGAATTTAAAATTTTGAATGAGCTCAATCGGATTTCGGATGCAAAAGATATGGCTTTTGGAAGATTCACATGAAATGATGAAATTGAGAGAGAAAAGAATATCTAGAGAATATTCCTTCGAATTAAAATAAATAAAAAGAATTGGAGACTTACAAGTGGGGTCCACTGGTAAGTGAGAGAGTTGAAATCAATGGATGATGTCTGGGCCAAGTTTACTGGAGAGAGAAAGAGATAAAGAGAGAGGATAACAAGGGGTCCCACTTGGCATAGAGTGATTTATGGTGAATCGAGCACATGGACTCTTGGCTCACTTGACACCTAGTGCCGACACACACGATGATGAGGATGACACACAAGCATCAAGGCTAAGGTGGCGCTTGTGTGGACATGAGGTGGCACAAGAGAAAAGCTCGAGAGGTGCAGCCATTGCCGGTGGCTTGAGGTGACCTCAACGGCGAACGACAGCGAGCGGACGGCCGAAAAAGGCAAACACGGAGTGTTCAAGATACAGCGACACTCTGGGAGGCGGTGCCTTGCCTCAGGCGGCGGTAGATCATCGATGGTGGTGACATTGACTGTGGCGAAATCTTCGGACATGGTGGCGAAGACAAACCAAGGGCGCCCGATGACGAATCAGGTGAGCACGAGCTCAGCAATGACCAAAGGAGCACACCGGAGATCGACAGAAACGCTGGCAAGAAGATGACCGAAAAAGAGGAAAATGAGCTGCAGAGGCATCTCGGTGAAGGAGAAGTAACGAGAAAGCGGGGGATTGGACGAGAGTAGGATTTGACGCAAGATGACGCGCGAGGTTTGGCAAAAGACTCACCGGAAATGCATATCGATAACGGGTGCCCACGATCGGTTTTCGGACGGAGATGAAAACAACAATTTGACGAATCTTTGGAGGAGATGATGGGCCCACCGCGTAGCTCACGCTAATGCGAACCCAACGACAGTGACGGCGTAGGTTGAGAAGGTCCGATGACGAAGAACTTCGTCGGGGAAGGAGCTTCGGTGGTCTTCAGATCTTGGACAAATTGCGGCGCAAGGAACCAAAATCAGACAAACTGGTTTAGGGTTTGAGGGGAGGGGCTCCGGACAAAGAAATTGACACGGGTTGGGGTCCTTTTATAGGCTTGGAACAGAGGAGTCCACAAGGGAGCCGACGGCGTTGTGCAAGTTTTGCTCGGACACGGGACAGCACCCGTGAAGAAGGAGATGGTGTGGCATTGCGGGGTCCATCGACAGGGAAAGAAGCCAAAAAGGGAGAAAAAAAAAAGGCTCGGTGCTGGCTGGACCATGTGCAAAGAAACAAATGGGCCGGCTCAGGTGGCTAGCTCGGCTGGGCCTCGCACACGGAGAGAAACGAGAGTGGGCCAAGAAATGCAACGGGCCAGCAAAGGAAATAACAGAAAAAGGCAATCTGGCCGAATGGACTGCTGAATGATGGTGGGGTTCGGCCGGAGATTTGGCCCCAAGCCATTATCTGATATTCTAATTAGATTTTTTTTAAAAAAAAAAAAATAGCAGAAAAAAGCAAAAGACAAATTAGAAAATAGCAAATACACACAAAAAAATCTAGAAAATCTAGAAAATACATTAAGCATATATAATTCAAATAAAATAATTTTGACAATAGTTGATGTTAACATGTCGGATCCCAAATTTGGAACCTGAGACCCCCTGTGTATATTTGTGTCATTCTCTATATCAGTATATAGTATACACAGTTACATTATTGGTTCAAACACATATCACAAAAATACAAGCTATCGCATAATATCCATTACAACACTTTCATAGCAATAATGCATACCATCAAAATGAGCATAATTGGAAATGATCTGATCAAAGCTTTAGGTGCCACAAGAGAGTATCCAAATAAGCTAACAGACAAAATTTCACTAACAAGCATCGTTTGTAAACCAGCATACAACATCACGTATGGCAGCCCTCATTGTAATCTAGCAGATAAGAAAAACTCCCTTTCAAGAAAAGCACCTGTTCATCTACTGGCAAGTGCAAGCATGGGTGATATCATCCCTTGAATCCCCTGCAATGTGTGCTGTATCTGAATCTCCTCTGCAACCAGTCTTTTAAGGTTCCTAATGTACCTCCTCAGCTTCTCATTTGACCGGATATCCTCTGCACGCATCTCCAGCACCTTGTTTGCCACCCCCATCAAGAACCTTGCATACCTTGGCAAAGTTGCATTCCGGTGCAGGAACTCCAGGAGAAGCCCGAGTTCCTCCACGTCCAAATTCCCAATGCATCTCACCAGCTTTCTTCTTGCAACTAGCTCCTCCATCACTGCCACAATGCTCCTCGGATTGTTCTTAGCTAATGCTGAAACTAGAGCATCTTTGTGCCTGAACTTTCTCAGCAACTTGTCATGCTCGGCGAATTTCACCTTCTTAGGCTTCTCAATCACAAAGTCACCCTCCTTGGGCTTCTCATTCTGACCGCGGAGGAAGTACCTATAGTACTTTGGTGTCAACACCGGCTTCTCTGGCATGGGCGATGCCCAATCAAACTCACCACCCACACCCTTCCCCTCTTGTTCCTCCTCTATCACCTTCTTTTTCCTCCTGCCCGCATAAATATCACCCTTTGAAGACCCAGCAACAAGCACCGTCCCACAGGGTGAGCATGCCACAGACAGCAGATCCCTTGGGTACCGCATCGAGTGTGTGATCTTAAGTTCCCCGTAATCGAAGCTCTTCACATACCCATCAATCCCCGCACTAAGCAGCCGTGTTTCCCCAGTGTTGCCCATCTTCCCGAGCGCGAGCGCCATCACTGTCTTGACATGGCTCTCCACTGAATGCACGAGCCGTCCACCGCCAATGACATCCCAAATCTTCACCACGTTCCCTCCCGCCGTGGCAAGCAGCCCGCCCGACGGCAGAAAAAGCACGCTCTCAACCGAGTAGCCGTGAGAGAAGGATAAAGACGGGGTTTTCCCCGTACGGGCATCCCACAATTTGACGCTGTGGTCGTAGGAGCCGGTGGCGAAGAGGTTGTGGTCGGCGGGGGAGGCCGCGCCGGCGCGGATGTAGTCTCGGTGGGCGGCGGGGACGGTGAAGACGGGCGTTTCGGAGGGCACATCCCAGTAGGCAAGAAGCGCGTCGTCGCCGGCAGTGAGGAGGTGGATCTTGTCGCCGCCGGCGACCGGGTACCGGACCACGCGGGTCTCGGCGGAGTGGGCACGGAGGGTGCGGAGCGGCCCCGACGTTGGCTTGTCGGCGCGGAAGACGCGGACAACTCCCTTCTTGTCGCCGGCGGCGAGGAGGGCGCCATCGGAGCGGAAGGAGGGGCAGAAGACGATATCGTCGAAGACGGAGATCGAGGGGAGGGGTGCGAGGGGGTCGCCGGAGAAGAGGTGGATGGAGTAGGAGCAGGCGGTGGCGAGGGTGGGGATGGAGTGGGCGGGGGAGAAGGTGAGGTGGGTGACGGCGAATTTGGAGACGGAGGCAAGCTCGGAGGAGCGGAAGGAGCGCCAGTAGGAGGCCTCCGGCGAGAGGTGGGCGGCGTTGCCGCGGTACGGGACGAGGGCGCGGCGTGGCGCGGCGGGGAAGAAGGGTTTCGAGGTGTCGGCGGCCATGGTTGGCGGCGGCAAGGTGGGAGAGAAACCCTAGCGGGGGAGGGTTTATGGGTTTTGGTGATGGGCCGCGGGGGAAGGGTCAAGGGGGAAATGGTTTTGTTTCGCATCTCGGAGTATTTAGAGTAGTTTGAAAACACCGTTTTTTTTATATAAAAAAAAAAGGAAACACTATGGATCGGGAGTTGCGTGGGACACATGTAACAGATTCCAGAATTTTACTAAACTATACTAACTATTAATTTTAACATCAATTAACAGCAAATTATGTAACACCTGGCCCAACACAGAATCCGGAATTTCACTAAACTATACTATCAATTTTAACATCCATTAACAGTAAATTACAGCAAGCATATCAATGATAAAACCTGTCCACAGGTCACATTCATTAACACAAGTATAATGATAAGACAATCATAGATAATTAATTCCTAAGAAGCACAGCAAGATAATAAACCAAAATTGATGGTAACCAATCGAATAAAGCCTATTAAATGGATAATCAACTCCAACATATCATCTATAGCTAAGAAATACTATCAAGTCCTAATTATAAATCATCGTGCTAATAAAGTGTCTCATGGCCCATGTTTCAAGCATTTGAATGTATGATATGTTTCCAAGTGCTCTAGTCCTTTCCATGTGCAACGTCGTCAACAGTCACCTAAAAACAACAATAGAACAAGAGTGAGTCCACGACTCAGCAAGCACAATAATGAACAATGATTAGTCAACTATAAACAATACTATCATCAACAACATCTGTTTTCTTTTTTTATTCTCATAATTAATCATCAAATTCTCTTTTTATTAAATGCAAAGTATCCCTACACTACATGTTCGCATACAACTCTTTTCGCGTATATCGACATAACGTGATTGAACACTCGCGACAATGTTCACTCTCAAACCCATCCTCCAAAAGGATCAGGGACCTCCTCCACTCCCGTGGAGTCTCTATCGATAGGGTAGATATGTGATCACCATAATCACCTTTTCTTCATGCAATGATGCTTATAAATGCTCAAGTTTATCAATAATACCGTCATCTAACATTCCTAAATTTATCAATACAATTAATATCATGACCACTCATATTGTTTGCAATTAAATAAGATAAAAGCAAAAACAATATAATGATAATGAGTGATAAAGAATACAGCAATCCACCATTGATCACTGTTTACCATACACTTGCCTCTTTATCCACTTGGAGCTGGATAGCGAAGCGGCGGTAAGGCACTAGAGGCCACGCTCCTTGGACGAATATTACAAGACACAACTCAAAATCACAACATTACAGCACTCACACTTTACACTTATCGTCATCTCACGTCTACGCCAAACCGACCCAATTAACCCAAAACTACCGGACGCACTACCCGCTGTCTCAGTAGTAAAATGGCTCTAACTTATACATCTGAACTCTAAATCTTTACATTCACTACTTTTCTAAAATCCTCATGAAAAAGCCTACAACTTCCTAATTATGTCGAACTTCTAATTCTACCATTCTCTACCCCGTTTCATTCCCCAAAGACTGTCCCAGAATCTGTTAGGATAGTTCACTTCATAATTTTATATCTCTAATTCTAAAACTTAAAAAATATGTAAATGACACCAGTTCTAGAAACTACACCAAATTGCCTAACTTATTCAAGTTATCACCATATTTTAATTTTACCATTTACTAGATGAAACTAACCCATATTCACAATATCTGTCAGCTACGTTCAAATCCTGGACAACGACTTTGTTGAGGTTGCAACTTTTCGCTCACTACTCTGATTCTAATGATCTAGACCTTCCTAAAAAGCTAACGAGATTATCTAACTTTTCTATAATCGGACCAACCTTTTAATCCGAGCCTAAATAACTTAAATCACCTCCGCAAGATTCTGCATCTAACCTCGACGAACTAGGACATGCTGAAACTTAACATTCCCCTAAGCAAAACAATCTACGAACTTAACAGCGTCTAATCCAAGGTAACATCTAGGGACTAACAGGGTTTACCTTTGATGAACACGGCGAATCATAGAAACCCGTGAAAATCCTCCTCTTTTCCTTCCTTCCTTCTTTTTGCTGGCGGAACCCTTGTTGTCCTCCTTGATACCTCCTATGGCCAGCAGCAAACGGCGATGCTTGGAGGCAGGGGCAGCAAGGCAAGGGAGCAGGGGCAAGGGTAGCGGCAAGAGATGGTAGCGTAGGGGGAGGGTGTTCAGCAAGGGGGTGCCGGCTATGGTTTGGGAGGCTGCCGCCCCATACCTTGGCCCCTTAAGGCTAGCTAGCTCCCCTTGGGCTGCGACACCGTGGAGTGAAGGTACACGACCTAGGTTGTCTAAATTTTCTGATTTCCCCCCTTTAAAAACTTTTAACTCTCTCTCTTTAATTCATTTTCCCCCTTTAACTCATTTAGGAGTATTAGAGCATCTACAATAGTTTATTTCTTAGTTTGTTACTAAGAGGAGAGAGAGAGTACTTAATCCAATAAAAAGAAACAAATCTTTCAATTGATTGTTTCTTGAGCTTGTATTTAAGACTTTAATTACAACCCACAAAACAAGTTTTTACGTAACAAGCAAGTCTCCAAAATAGCTATTTTGTTATTTCTCGTGTTTTGGTATCAACAACTTGTTTGTTTCTTCATATAGAAACAAGCTCACCTTCTCTCCTCACCATCTCTCCCTCCATATCACCTAAATGTTGATGTGTACATCCCTTAGTAACAAGTGACATGAACTATTGTAGATGCTCTTACAACACATATGGTGCCCACTTACATAGTCACACAATAGATGTCTTATAGATTTCAACTCATCCGTATCATCATCCAACCATGCGAGCTCCACTCATTTCACTCTCCCCCCTTCTGAGTCATGCTACATAGATCACTTCCCTCAAAGGCACCGACAAACTCTGATTGGAGTGACTCGTCTCTCACCGACCCACCATGTCTCATGCTCGCGCTTCTGTGTGTTCATCTCTGTGTGGCACTGATGTGGACGGCGAACTCTCCCATGTTTGATTAGGGGGGTCACAGGGTGGTGATGGAGCTCCACGGCGAGGCCTCCTGAGCTCAAGGGGTAGGAGGTGTTGGTGAAGCTCCACGACGGGGCGACGAGACCTTCTAAGCTCAATTGTGGGCCAGCCTTGCCTAGATTCGAGCCCTACAACGATGAGATAGTGGTGCGACCGAGCCACCTCTTCCTCCTCCAAGCTCAATACCATGATGTTGCAACTTGTGAGTCTGTTTGTTGCAACAGTGAAATCCGAACGTTGACTCAAGTGTTGCAGCTGTCCTAATGATTTTTTCCATTTGTTCCAACAGTTTTTTGTTTTGTTGTCGATGTAGTTCTAATTTGTTGCGCCTTTTTTCTAGAGTCTGATGTTGTTGTTGCACAAGTTTGTAAATTTCTTGTGAGTGTTTTTTTTCCAAATTATTGCATACTCATTTTTAAAATGATGGAAATTGGAGATGTGATTTGTGACAACGCTTTACTGCTATGATTTGTTGCTACTGAATGGGGTTTTGTTGCACTCGCTATCATTTTTTGTTGCGGCTTTTTGTTGGCAGATTGAACGTTTATTTTGTGGTTGTTATATTTGGATCAAGATTTGTTGCAAACTTAGTAACTAATTGTTGCACTTCTGGGTTTTTTGTTGCACCTAATTGAACGGCTCAGATCGATGTCTTAAGTGAGATCTGACGGGTGGGGTGGACGTATGGTGAGAACACTCCCATCGTATGTCGAGGCACTAGACCTGTTCAAACGCCGAGCCTCGGGCCAAGCCAGAAAAGCCGGGCTTCGAACGGGTAGGCCCGAGCCTAGCCCGGCCTGGCCCGAAATTCATTTTATGAATTAAAAAATATTTGTTTTATTTTTGAATAAAAAGTAATATTTAATTTATTTTAAGAATAAAAGAAATAATTTTTTTTAATTTTTTTATTAATTTCAGCGGGATTTCGGGCTTTCGGGCCGGGAATCAAGTTCCAAGCCCAACTGGGCTCAGGCTGGACTGCCGGGCCAGGCTACCTATGAACAGGTCTATCGGGCGCTAGTCACTCCCTTAAAAAACATAGTTGAATGTCACCCAAAATTTGCTGTACTCATTTTTTAGACACAAAACTTTTTATACTTACCACTCAAGGCCTTCTTAAGAAACTACTGCTCAAGAATGCATCAAGTGGGTCGTAGATATCAACGAGGGCATGGAGTGGTATTGTATGGAGCCATAATTTGTTATGAGAAATCTCTTTTCTGTCACAGGAGAATCTGCTTCTCTCAATTTTGCCACTCCATCTGCATTTTTTTTAAGTCCAGCCAGGTCAACACAGTTTGGCTGTCAAGAAAATACCAGGAAATCAAAAAAAAAAAAAACAATGAAAATACCAGAAATATAGCAAATGGCAAAAAAAAATCGACAAAAACCATAAAGTAAGGAAAAATTGGTGACCACATTTTACCTTTTATATGACATTCTCAAAAAATCAAAATGTAAAATTTTCATAAAATTTAACTATAGTCAAAAAGTGATTCCTTTTTTTCTTTTTAGGTTTCATATCATTTTTTTTAATCATTTTCCCAAGTTTTTTTTAATGATTTTCTAGTTTTTATATAATAAATGTTCAACCT
This sequence comes from Ampelocalamus luodianensis, assembly GCA_036346255.1. Classification (NCBI taxonomy): domain Eukaryota; kingdom Viridiplantae; phylum Streptophyta; class Magnoliopsida; order Poales; family Poaceae; genus Ampelocalamus; species Ampelocalamus luodianensis. The sequence continues at coordinate 173,900 of JAYEVH010000302.1, read as the reverse complement.
TAACTACGAAACAGGCTCCATTACCCCCTAAATTGTGAAAATTGGTGTAGATCCTATTAAGAAACCTAATTGGTGGGCAAAAGACTGAATTGCCCCTTGTAGAGGTTAATCATTTTGGCTATAAATATGAGGACCCCGTGTACAAGAATACACGAGCAATAAAGATATCTCTACTGTTTGATTGGTTTGAGATTTATACCTACGAATTCTATTATTTAACAATTGGTTTGAGATCTATTATTTACCCCTTCTGCAATAAGCTTTTAGCAAATCCAGTGCTGTGCTTAATTCCGGTTTACCGGTGGTTTTGGGGACACTGATTGTCACAGCTATAGAAACATTAAAGAAGAAACTTAGTGCGTATGCTTAATTAGAAACAAACAACGTTGTGCTCATATTATATTTCTGAATTTTCTCCTGAGCAACGCGCGGCCGTGTCTGCCTATGTGTAGTCTATGTCTGCAAGAGGATAATTAACGACACAGTCAAAATTCAGGCCATATAAACCTTTCCAGTAGCGGACTGAGATTTGCCCATTAATTGCCGGCGGAAACTTGATCGATCTGAATGGATAGTACTCAATCCTTCCTGAAAGCACCGGGGAAGAATCTATGATTGACTTGTAATAGATGGATGGATGATGCTTCGACTACTTCAGTCCCAAGTCTCTGTTCCTTTCATGTAGGAGCAGATGAGTATAGAAGCTCGAGATACTGACTGTCCTTCGATACATTTCTGGCAAGAAGAGCAACAAGGGTAAAGATGTATATGCTCTGCTTTTCTCATGTCTCCCGTCCCCTCTTCCTCCCGTGCCTCCACCCGGGCCGGCCACGCCTCCTCCCATGCCTCCACCGGCGCTGGCCACCCTTCCTCCTCCCACGCCGTCCACGTCTCCTCTGAGCGCCCATCAGCTCCAACCGGCCCGCGCGCTGGCCCCGCCTTGCTCGATTTCACTACGTGACGCCTGCATGCGGATCCAGGCCAACCATAGCTCGGCAACCGTGGCGCCTAGACGTCCTAGACATGTCGTTCAGGCTGTAGTACTGAACTGGATAGCTATCACCACCAATTAGAAGTATTTTTAGATGACCAACTAGAAGGTTTGGTCCGACCAAAACAGAACCATTGTGAGAAAAAGATCAAAAAGAGGAAAACAAACCAAACTAGTATTACTCCATAACGTCAAAAATTAGAGTGACGTTTTGTGCATGCATTGCACATTTTAAAGATTGATTACATGTATCTTTCTAGATATTTAGAATTGACACATGAAAATTATATGTCTAGATTTATTTCGAAAAGTATCTTCATAATATCAAATTTTTATTTATTTTCATAAATATGTTAAACTATAAATTTGTAGTCAAAGTTGTGTTTTAGAGACTATGTTGGTGACCAAAACGTTACTCTTTTGTGACCAGAGGGAATACTTGAATATTTCAGCCTCTCAAGTACCCGTCTTAAAAAAGATGCACATTATTTGAAAAAACATAGATGAGTATAGTACAATTTAATGGGTTACAAATTTATAGGAAATAACATACATATTTGCCAAATTAATACTACGGCACAACTATTTTCTCCCAAAGTTATAATCTACTCACTCCATTTCTAAACACTTGAAACTTTTGACCATATTACAATTACCAAGATAAATAATTTTTTGCCGAAGTGTGATCAAAATGCCCTTCAATAATATCTCAAATGCGCATAACGTGGAAGAAAAGTGGAGGTGATAGGTATCGTTAATAGAAGCATTATGGGAAATTATGCCTCACGGTGACAGAGTGCCAAGTATTCGAGGGAAGAAAGTTTTGGTCACATGCGACAAGTATTCAAAGACAGAGGGAGCATCTTCTCTGCGATAATATATAATATTAAAAATATCACAAAGGGAGTTTTGCAACCATCTGTTTTTTTTTAAAAAAAAAATCACATATATATTATCAAGCAATTTAAACATGCTTTAAACGATGCCATGGACCACCTTGCTATTTTAAAAGTAAAAACAAATAGTCGAAATGGGGAGTTGTATATACGTAGCAAGTTTGCAGAGAATTATTACTTGTTACAATAATGATCGCAGGTACATATCTATAACAGGCTGCGCTACATATATGCATGGTAGAACAACTTAATAGTAAGGACACATAGGTAGGAAGTAGAATTTTTTTAAAAATAATCTAATTTTTATTATAAATTACAAATTTATTCTATCGTTTTTTTTATTACATGAATATACTCGTGTCGCCTAACGGTTTGGCGATTGTCTCCAGTCGTCCAACCGTTGGGCGATAGGATGCATTCGCCCAACCGTTGGGCGCCCCATAAATGCGGTCGCCCAACCGTTGGGCAATGAATGCAGTTGGCCAACGGTTGAGCGATAGGTTCCTCCAGTCGCCCAACGGTTCGGCGACTGGATGGCTTTATAAGGCCCGCGCGCGGTCTCCCCGGCGCCCGAGCCTGAGGTTGCGAAGAAGGAAAGAAGGAAGAAGGAAGAAAGAAGAGAGAAAGAGAGGGAGGGAGAAGAAAGGGAGAGAGAGAGGGAGAGAGAAGAAGATTTTCTTTGTGAGGTAAGTATTTTGATTTTGTATTATATATTTTTTTTAGTAAGTAATTAGTTTCTATAGTTTAAATAGTAGTATGTGTAAGAGATTTTAGGTAGTGGAAAAAATTAGGATTTTAGGTAGTGGAAAAAATTAGAAAATGAAAACGTAGTTAATTTGTATGTAAATAGTAGCGGTAGAAAAATAGTTGATGTAGTTAAAAAGAGAAGTATAAGTAACACCTGTAGGAAATTAAAGTTAGAGGGAAAAATTAGAAAATCGAAATGTTATTCATTTGTATGTAAGTAGCAGCGATAGAAAACTGTAGTTAGAGACAAAAACTAGCCCGTAGGAGAGTATAATTGATGTTTATGAGAAATATTAGCAGAGGTTAATTAGCTCAGAGAAGACTGAACGCCACTTGTAGCATTTGGATTGCAAGTTAGCGTCAGAATTAGATGATGACTTCTATGGAATAGCTCAGTTTTTAGGTTGAATCCGAATATTGTACTGCATGTTCATTGTGGCCTCTGCCTTAGGGAATGAACGGGGTCTTGATCATGATGTAGTGCGATTATCGACGATAGACGAAGAGGCTTACAAATGTAAAATACAATGTAGCGATGCTTGCATGTCGTGCGTTGCGATCGACTTGTTGCAATATCAAAATATTTGCGCACATATACGATGAAGTCATGCCCGTACCTACTACATTGAAAGTGCATTACGTTGTTGGCACCGTTCGTGAAGGTCCGTGCGGTGTTGACTTGAGTAGTTTTTCTCAAACCACTCACGTACACCGGACGGCGAGAATGCAAAAATCGCAGATGTGATGTCTTGGCTCACCCATAGCTTCTCCTTGGACCCCGAGGTGTGCGTCGTCATACAAGGGCTTTGGGCCGGTCTCCCACAGACATCGGATGGGAGTTGAGAACACCGATGCGCATGGTGTGTGGAAGGGCTTTATAGAAGGTCAGAGGCGGCGTGGATATGAGTGTGTAGTGCTTGTACAACCATGCCCAAAAGAAGGCAGTGCGAGGGACCCGCGTCGGATATCGTCTCAGTGGTGTGAGCGGCTGGTGCTCGGCATGTTGGTGAAGAAAAGGAGGTGGAGGGCGGCGTTAGGAAGGGTTCGGAGGATGTTGCTTGTGATGAGCCCGACGCGGTAGATACAGAAGAGGAAGATCGGTCACCGCATGGTGAGCCTACAGGACAGGCTGATGAAGGAGAGCACATGGAGTACATATTGCGTCAAATGGATTGCGATGACCGGATGGCCTTGGCTGAAGAGGAAGCTCTACACGAGGACGACGAGGATAGTTCCGATGAGGACGGAGCTCCCATCCCCGGAATGGAATAGATTTGACGTTGAGGGTGTAACTCACGCATGACGAGCACGAATCGCCGTGGGAGTACCATGCTACCGAGGTTCGATTGCACTCAATGTTTGTCGATAAGACATCCTTGCGTGATGCCATTAAGTTGTGGGCTATATCCATGCAATGGACGTTTGGTCATCAACCCTAGCGGGAGCAAGACATCGTGAAGTGCGAGCAAGCCGCTTGTCCTGGCGAGTGCACGCACATAGACAAAAGTATGAGACACACCGGATTGTCTCGAAGGTAGAGGCGCACTCCGCATGCTCAACATCGTTTTGTCGGACATCGTAACCTAACGTCGACCTTCGTGAGCCAATTTGATGTATGGAGAGATAGTAGAGAAGAAGGATGTGGAGGCCAAGCACATTATGGTAGCTATCGATAAGAAATTCAAGTACAATATCGCCTACGCAAAGGCGTGGCGTGCGAAGCAAAAGGCTTTGGAAAGACGGTTTGGATCTTTTGAGGCGCGTCGACAACCTTCCTCGTATCTTTGGGTGCTGCAGGAGAGAAACCCGAACGTACACTTCTTTGTAAGGACATGCCATCTAAAAACCGCGAGGTTTTTAATATTGCAAAGGGCCTTCTTAGCCTTCGTCCTTGCATCGAGGCTTTTAGGCATATCTTTTGTGATCTCGATTGATGGACCTTTTGATTGGAAAATACAAGGAGCAAATCCTACTGACCATAGGCGTTGGCGGAATAATCAAATTCGCCATTGGCCATCGTATTCGTCGAAGGTGAGAATTACGACAGCTGGTTATGGTTCCTTCGACATCTAAGGGTGGGAGTTGTTGGAGGTCGTCCTGGTGTGTGCGTGATCCATGATCGCCACACCGGGATGCTGAAGGCCATAAGAAAACTTCAAGAAGACCGTACTGCTCGAAGATTACGACATACATACAGGCGAAGACAGAGAAGGGCCAGTCGCACACGGTGCACGTGATGGGCAATACGGAGCATCGTTTCGACGTGCTCCTCCGGGATAGAGCCGGATTTGGGACGGCTCGTTCTCTTGTCACTCAGGAGGTATGGCTTGGAGATGTGACCCAACGAGCCAGCTTTTTCAGGACGATGTAACCCGACGACCCAGCTTTTTCTAAGGACATTACCAGCCGAGGTAGCTTTCCAAGCCCGGCTACCACTCCGTCCGCTCTAGCTATAAATACAACGCAACTCATCCAACAAGTCCACAGCAGCACCACCGAGTAGAAAACATGGACAAGGAAAAGGAATGGGAGAAAATCCGCAAACTTTTCAAGGACTGGGCGTCTCCCCATGAGACCGCCGCTCGCCATCATGCCGCTAGTCGTGACCTTTCACACACCAAACTTTTCTGAGCTAGTGGATGTGAGGAAGTCGCCTTGTAGTACGCCCAATGATTCGGGTCGAGCCGCCCCCACCAATGCTCGCAAGCAGCCCTCCGGAAGGGCCCCGATAGGGTGGCGCCACCTATCTTTGGTGTCGGGGCGCTTTGTAAGTGCGTCAAATCAACCGATGAGTGGACCATTGGCCGCTATTGGTGCCGCCCAAACTACGCCGTGGATTACACCGACGACACCACCGGTAATGAAACCGTATGTTGGGGTACAATGCTCTTTTTCCTTTAAATCGGCGTAACGAACTATCTTTACCCATTGCAGTCTCCGCCACCACTATGCGACTTCCTCCAGTGGATCGACGACAAGATCCACCCCTACGACATGTGGTGGTTGCTGACACGCAAGAGTTGGGCCAGAGAGGACATCGAGACCCGTGAAAGGCGCCTCAAAGAGGTGAAAGCTGAGCAGGCAGAGCAACGTAGGCTGGACAGGCAGCGCGAGGAGCAGGAGCGTGAGCATGCCAGGCGACGGGAGGCCGAGAGGGAGCGGAAGAGGGCCATCGCGGCGAGCTAAGGCGCAAGGCGAGGAGTATAACGCCGAGCTGGCCAACAAGGGCAAATGGCCCCGTTCCACTCAGTAGTTCTACCCTATTCGTCTACATATCCCATGTATTTCTATTTCCCTAAAGGCATGCGTGTACCGTCCTCGGTTCGTTGTCCTGCGTGCCATGTAACCCCCTTGTTCGATGAAACGTTGTGTTCTTATTGTGATATCAGTTGCCTTCGTACGTAGGAATCATTAAAACCGCAATCGTCCTCAAAACATTCTTACAAAATTCACCTTAGTACAACAATACACGACATATTTTAAAAAGATATTCACATATACCCAGCCAGTTTTTCATTTTTCATGTTCCACTTAGCCAGTTTTTGATTTTCATAAAATTTAAAAGGTATCAAATCTGTTAGACTCACAATAACACTTTATCATCGTAGTATGTTGTTGTACTACGATTAATTTTTGGAGAATTAATCGAGAACGTTTGAGGTACGAACGATTCGTAAACGGAAAGATAAGTGATATTGCGACAGGTACCTCCATTGACGCTCAACTAGCGATAGGTTCCATATTTTTGTAATTTTTTATAGCGACTACATATATTTGTAATTAATTCTTAAAAAAATATTATTTCCAAAAAAAGACAAGATAGCCCTTGTCGCCCATCGGTTGGCGATCGCCACCGTCGCCTAATGGTTGGGCTAGAGATATTGATCGCCTGACGGTTGAGCGATCAGATCCTATCGCCCAACGGTTGGGCGACTAGAGACAATCGCCCAACCGTTAGGCGACACTAGTATATTCATGTAATAAAAAAAACGATAGAATAAATTTGTAATTTATAATAAAAATTAGATTATTTTAAAAAAATTCTAGGAAGTATGTATCAGAGTTTTTGTACTCGTGATAACAAGTAGACAGGGATTACTATAATTAGGCATGCAGTTAATCACTTCTCTTGTCATATAGCGGCGAAACATGAAAGATATCAGCAAGCTCGATCTTGTCGGCGACATCCTCAAGCAGATGGTGGGCCATGAACAGCCACACGAAGGTGAGGAGCTCCCCTCCTCTGGCCAGCTGCGCCACTTGCGCCTCCGGCCGCGACTTGCCGGCCGCGTAGATGAGGAGTCCTATCCACGCCTCTTGGATCTCCAACAGATGTGCTTCTATGCAGATCTCCGGAAAGGACCCCGTGAAACCTAGCCCACCCAATATCACAGCTGCTCCACGCTGGATGACGTCGTCCCTGCCAGTGTTGTTGCCGAGGTTCCCCGCAGCCACATATGCATAAATCAAGAATGTCGGCAGGCTTTTTTTGCCCAGCAACATTTTAGGGTGTGTGCCCAAAATGTAAAGCATGTAGATGGATATCTTCGGACACACGTGGGCCGAAACATAGGAAGCGCAAGAATACGTACTCAAAAGTAACTCTGTGTGCAAGCCGACAATGACTTCTGCAAAATCCCGAGGCCATACTTGATTCAGCTGAACGATACTGAAGCCCCTCCGAACTGTTGGGAAACCATGGGCCTGACCCTGCAGTCGGCCCATTAGTGGGCGCTCCATCCCAAACCCTAGCAGGGTCGTAGTCTATAAATAGGGGGTGCTATTCATTGTAAAGGATTGATCGATGGATGAAGGAATAAAGAGAAACAAGACGTCCCCCTACATCTCTGTGTTCTATATCTTATTCTGTTCTTGTGTTCATGCATTGTTCTTACGATTCTGAGTTTGTCTACGAGGTTAACGATCGGACTGGACTCACCAGCGACGGTTCCTCAACACGTTATCAGCACGATCGACTCTCCTCGCATCGAAAAGGTAACCGTCGATGAACGACGCTCGTAGATTGAATCGTTTTCTAGATTGCTTTCAATTCGCAAATTTGGCTTTCTAGATTGGTTTCCTACGGTGCAAATCCGCTCTAATCTACCGCGAGCCGACTTGAAGTCGCCGGCCAAGCCGATCGGTGGATTGCATGAAAGAGTAGATGATGATTGTACCGTAGGTAATAGATGCAATCGCATGAAAGGCACCATGTGCAATGGCACCGCCGCAGCGTTGTCACTACCTCGCGATACGTTACCGGTCGGCATAGTCCGCCATCACGTACCGCCACCGAGCCAACGACAGTGCCACGCCGCTAGCACGCGGCAAGCACGCACATGACGGCATGAAGCCGTGCCTCCGTTGCAATCTCGTATTACATCGTATTGCATCGCATACATAAACAGTAATCACATGAAAAATTAGCGGCCTGAAGTCGTCAACTGCATTGGCCTGGAGTCGCGTCGGCATCGTATGTCATCACCTTGGTATGGGTATGTGTGCCAGAAGCACCGCCAAGAATCAATCTATACCAGCATAATCATGAATAGTAAAAGAAAAAACCGACGCAGCCCCGTATGGCCGCGCCGCCGCCGTCACGCACTTTGCCTGCATGCGGCCGCCACCATATGCCACATGCGCTCGAAGCCGGCCTGGAGCTGCGCCACCGCACCAATTTGCACAGCCGGCCCCTGCACGGGCAAGCCACCGCCGGCCGCACCGCCGGCCGCGCGCTGCGCGTTACACGCCTTGCGAGCCGTCGCCGCAAGAACCGACCACATCCACCACACGTCGGCGGCACCGCATACCGGAAGAAAAAGGGGGGGCTGGTTGGATTAATGGCGCCACGGCCACAACCGTGGTTGCCGCGCGCCGCGCCACGTCGAGCACGCCGCCGCATGGCTCGCCGCCGCGCTGCGCTCCTCCCGATCCCACTCGCCATCGCTCCCACGCGCCCGAATGCGCGCGCCGGCCGTGCGAATGCCCGCCGATCGCCGCCGCCGCCGCCGCCGGCGCCCCGCCGATCGCCGCCGCTGGCCGAAGCGCCGCCCGCGGCCGCCGCCCGCGAAGCGCCGCCCGCCAGATTGCCACGAGCCGCCGATCCGCGCTTGCTCGCCGCCGGGACGCACGCTGCCGGAGCGGCCGGCCACGGCTCACACACGCGCGCCTCCGAGCAAAGGTGGAGCTAGGGAAACCCTAGCTCCCATTTGAAGGAAACGGGGGTGGGCCGGCTCGGGAATTGCGGCTGGGCCGGCCCAGTAAGGCCGGTGAGATTTCAGAAAAAAAAAAACGAAAAAACCGAAAATCTCGGAATTTTGCAAAAGGAACCTTGAAGTGTTCATAATTGCGCAGAATTTTCGCGAATAAGGAAAATTTGCAAGGAAGCCCCTCATAACTCTGAAAATTACGAGGAAATTTTTGCTGCTAATGATTTTTTGCGAAAAACCCCTCGGATGATATGAAAATTACGTGAAAATTCTCTCAGAACTGAGATTTCGCGTTTTAGCCCCTGAAACTTGTAGTTTTCGCCGAAAAATCATTTTCCAGCAGAAAAGGGCCTCGGGAATTCAATTTTTTTTTTTTTGAACTTGAAGCATGTTTAACTTTGTTATTGTTATTTCTATGCAATTTATGTATCGTATTTACTGTTTTGATTATCTGTGATTGTTTATATTGCTTTTAATCACTGAAAATAGCAGTAAATCATGAAAAATGCATAGAAAAATACGGGAATACGAACCTGGAGTTCGATGAGCATTATGAGAATTTTGCAACCATCTTACGCAAATTACCAGCAGTAATCTTATGAATTTTGCATGAATATGAAGATGACTGGCATCACGAATCAGGAATTCGAAGAACTGACCCAGCATGGCCATAATTTGTACAAAATTTGTATCAGTCTTCAATTCTGTGATAATGTAATCACATATGAGTAGAAAATTGAGAAGACTCTTTACCTTTCACCCGAACGCGGTGCAATCCGCAAGCAACTATCGTCAAGACGGCTACATGAAGTATGCCGAATTAATTGAGATCATGCAAGTTGCAGAAACTCATGATGATGTTCTAAGAAAGAACTACATCTCGCATCCACCTAATAGCAATGTTGGCCATGAAGCCACTTCTAGCAGCTACAAGGTGATGAAGCCTCTCACGAATGAGAGGAGCAAGAAGGGTAAGATAGTGCGTCGCACATTATTGATGTTTTCCAGTCTAAGAAGAAGGGCAAATGATAGCATGAGGCATACCTCGCCATTGTAAGCAGATGATTCACATCCATTAGCGCACTTATGAATGTGAACGACCAAAGATGCATGACCCATCATCCCTCCTTTGGACATCGTGGCGGCCACACCGTAGTCGCCAAGAGGAGAAGATCGCGCATGGAGCCGATTTAGGCGTAAGTTCTGAATACTTTGCCTATTAGATCCAAAGGCACGCATTGCACTCGGACCTTTTATAGAAACTTGCGCTTGTAATTGAAGTAGAATTTTGAATTATTGAATAATGGTTGCAAGCTCTAGGAGAGCAAAGCATTAAATTCTTATTATGAGTCTGCAAGACTTATTTTCCGTCTTTATAATAGCAAGTTACGTTATGATATCAAGTATTTTATTTATGTGTTGCTTGCTTTCTACATATTAATAAAGTACATTATATTAGAACGCGTGTGGCGCCTATGGAGGAAGTGTGCTTAGCATGTAGCAGACAACGAATACCATCCCGAGAGAAATAGAAATTTTTCCAGTCGATCAGCAAGAATACTGGTAGTCTTACGACAATCGCAGGCAGCGATACTTGTATAATAGGCTCAGAAAGGGCCACAATTATACTCCCAATGGGCACAACTTTGGTCATTGAAGAAGACTTGTTGTACCCAGAATCGACTAGAACTCTCAAGGATATTTGCGCTAATAGTTTCCGTGTAGAGACTGAAGAAGAGTATGGTACAAAATACCTGCTCATTACAAAGCGTGAAGAAAGTGAAAATAGCATTAGAATGTCTTCCTTCATATGAAACTGGGCTATACTACACTAATATTAAGGCACCTGCAGCCTATATTGCCTTGAAAACTGTATTTAGAAGCTCTGAACTTATCTATCTCTGGCATGATAGATTATGCCGCCTAGGTCTTAGGATAATGAGAGATATAATTAACAATTCACAGGGACATAATATGAAAATAAAGAATTTCCCGAATCTGAAAGAATTTGTGTGCCCCGTATGTGCCACCGGGAAATTAATTACTAGACCTTTTGCTCTGAAAGCGAAGGATAAAGTCCCTGCACTCCTGGACCGAATCCAAGGAGACATTTGCGGTCCTATATAGCCCCTGTTAGGGTTATTTTAGGTATTTTATAGTGCTCATCTGTGGGGACCCCGGGATTTATTTAACTCGTAATACTTTAGCAAGCATTACCAATTAAATAAAACCCGCCCCGAGACATGTATACTTCCCAGAAGTGCAGTATACATACCCCGATACAAACATAAGCATCAATTCCATTCATCACATAGAACCAAAACATTCTGAGACGGAGAAAAGACATACATTAATTAAACAGAGTCACTACAAAGGGGGCCTTTCAACCAAATGACAATAAGCACAAAAGTAAATAAGCGGCCGAAACAAAGCGCCATAAGATGGTGAACAAAGAGCCAACCGGTGTGCCTTTACCCACAAGGCAACCGGCCAGGACCGCTGAAGCTACTCGCTCTCCCAACCCAGCACATCTCGCGAAGTACCTTGGCTTATGAGCAACCTCCTCTGCAACAAAAGATTAGCATGCAAAGCATGTGAGTACATCAACTTGTACTGCAAGGCGGACGTGTGAGATAACAGAACTATAATGTAGCTATATGCGGTTGTTTAATTGGAGGCCATATGGTTTATTTAAGCACAAAGCAACGTTTATTTGCAATAATGTAATACATTTAAAAGCAAGTTTACAATTCATTTTTAAGGGTTCAAAATAATCGCAAGCGACCAAGTATACAATAAATAAAAGAGCACCAACACCTGGAAGTGACTCCCCAAAGTCACCACAACAATAGCATGAACTCCCCGTTCATACCACCCGTCAAGTTTTAAGTTTTTAAACAGGTTATAACACTAGCTCTTGAAAAGCTTACCCAAGCGCGTCCATAACCTAGGACGAGGCTATTCGAATAGATTTATCCCTGCAGGTGGTACCACTTTACCCACACTTGGACCGCCTTTAAGCCACATGATTCAGCCCACTACCGTAGGTAGGCGGCACACGCTAAGTCCTACGAGACTTTTCCAATATTGTGTACTAGGCACGACCGCTCATATGGACCGAAATCCATACGCTCGTTGCCCAAATTAAAAGACAAGCGCCACAAAGGCCCGGCTTTTTCGGACAAGCGCAACGCTCCCAATCAATCAAAACCACCACCACCCGCCCTAGCACACGCCAAAGTACTCGGTCAAGAGGGGTTCCATATGCCCCTAGTGTGGTTAGTACGCAAATAAATGCTCGAGTAATCGGGGACTCACAAGATGCTCGGTCCTTAATTGACACGGGCACCAATCCGATCACACCCAAGAAAGAATCACACCAACATACCATTGTGCCCGTCGAAACCAATTTTTCATTTTAGTTTTGTTTTTAAATGGATTTGCAAAATTAATCGGGCACCAAACACCAAGTGTTGGATGACAAGAGTAATAGTAGTTGTGTGATCGGATCACAAACGAGTCGATGATCGCCTGACTCACCGACACTAAGCATGGCTAAGCAATATAACACGTGACTACTAAGTGATGAGGGCCCCACCATGAACCCTAACCACAGCAAATAACCTAGGCTCATGTAGTAGAGGAATAAACATTTAGCTACAGGGGATGCAACTAAAGGATTTCTAACCATAATTTAACACAAATTAGCAATGCATACATACGCTTGAAGCAAAGTATTAAACTTTGAAAATAATAGGATTAAGGGATATGATCAAACTGCTTGCCTGGCTGCTGTTGCTCAAGAGGTTGCTCTGATGTGCTATCGGGCTCAACGGACTCTTCGTCACCTAATCGCATAAGCAAATACACGGCAAACGAGCAATAAGGCAATAAACCCTAATCACAAAATTTGAGCAAAAAGCAACCAAAAGACACAAAAATTATACACAAGGTAAAACCAGCACCTATCTAGACATAGAATCTGGAAAAACTCAATTTGGATTTTTGGAGCAAAAGATATTAAGAAATAGCTATTTTCAGCCATTTTTATTTTACTGTAGCAAAAATATTTTCCCTAATGATTTTGGAGCTGAAATTTTTATGGTAGCTAGCTACTGGTAGAGTGATAGCCCATATAAAATTTCAGGTCATTTGGAGTTATATTGCAAAAGTTATGATTTTTATGATTTAAAAAGGGTATTAAAACTAAATTTTAGTCCTTATGATTTTAACAACAGTAGAATTTATGAAACTAATTTTCCTAGCAACTAGACTATCAGAGGAAACTACTCTCATTGGATTCATACAAAAAATGAGCTATAGATAAAAGATATGCATTTTACAAGTTTGTTAAAAGTTCTGAAAAACAGTATTAAGTTCACTTGTTTACTATTTTTGAAAATGGTTTTCCAGGTTTGATCATAGCCTGAAACTATTTTTATAATTAAGGGGGTGTTTGGCATGGCTCTAGAGCCCAACTCCAGGCTAGAGCTGGGTAGAGCTAGCCAAACACCCCAACTCCAAAAAAAATTGGAGCAGCCTAACTCCATAGAGTTCTTGGAGCTCTAGTTCATTCTCTTGGAGCACCTATTTTCCAGCTCTACAACCATCTGAAATAGACCTAGACATGGAGTTTCAAAGAAATTACCCACCTTTGCCATCGATTACACACTCCAACCCAACGAATCGTTTTTTTTTCTATCCTCCCCAGCCGCCCGTCCCACCCCGCCGCCTCCATTCCCCATCGGCCAGCGGCGCTACCCGACCAACCCCACCCCCACGCCCGCCGCCACGCCGCCCGCCGCCCTTGCCGCGCGCCGCCCGCCCACCCGGCCCGCAGACGGCGGCGAGCCCGCCACAGGGACGAATCGCCGGCCTCGGCGAGAAGAGAAGAAGGGCGTCCTCCTCATCGGCGGCCGGCGTCCTCCTCATCGGCAATGGCGTCCTCGCATCTAGGCCACCGCCGACGACTGCTCGGCAAGCTCCCCCCCCGCGCCTCCATTCCCCATCGCCCGCGCCCGCCCCCCGATTCGGCGCCGCCCGACCAACCCGCACCGCGCGCCGCGCCGCCCGCCGCCGCCCGCCGCGCCGCCGCCCGCCCACCAGCCGCGCCGGCGGCGAGGCCGCCGCAGGACGCAGCGCCCGGCCTCGGCGAAGAGAAGAAGGGCGTCCTCCTCATCGACGGCCGCGTCCTCTCTCATCGGCGGCCGCGTCCTCCGCATCTAGGCCACCGCCGACGACTGCTCGGCAAGCTCCCCACCCGCGCCTCCATTCCCCATCGTCCCAGCGCCCGCTTCCACCCGCGATTCGGCGCCGCCCGACCAACCGCATCCCGCACGCCGCCGCCCCGCGCCGCCCGCCGCGGCGTCCTCGCATCCTAGGCCACCGCGACCACCTCCGACAAGCTCCCCAACCTGCAAGGTGAAATTGATTTGTGCAAGGTGAAATTTTTAGTTAAGAAATAGTTCCTCAGTAGTTCATGTTAGCAATCGTGTATGTTCAAAGCTTGTGTGGAGTTGCTATAGATGCCGAAATTGAATGGAGCGTAGAGAACACTCGGATCCTATGTGGTTTGATGGCGAACAAGTTGAGAAAGGAAATCGGCCAAATACATTCTTGAATCGGTTGGTTATCTTTGCGGTTGAAAAGGATTCAAAGATAGGGCGGGTATTGAATTAACCAAGCGCAAATCAAGAACAAATGGGATAAATTGAAGGAAGATTTCAAGGCATGGAAAAAGCTTAAGATGAGGCAAACAGGAACCGGTTGGAACCGTAATAATGGCACTATTGATATGGACGATGAATGGTGGAAGAAAGCTAGAGCTGTAAGTGTTATATGTATTTATAGGAATGTTACCTTTTCAATTAGTTGCTGTTATTATTTGTACTAATATGTGTTGCTCTCTTGGATATTTTCAGGACATTCCAGGCTGCGGGAAGTTTAGGAAGCAACCCCTTCAAAATGAAGATGAGTTGATGACTTGTTTTCAAGGCATCGTTAATATTGGTGTTGACCATTGGTCCCCTTGTGGCGGCAATGCAACACCTACAGTTGATAGTGCGACACAAGAATCAGCACAAGGTGAGGAAGGTGCGGCAGAATGTGCGACAGAAGGTTTGGGTCAAGGTGAGGAGGTAGAGGAGGTTACCCCTTCCCCTGGTAGTGCCAAAAGAGCGGCAAGGCTGTCCAAGATCTGAGCAAGAAAGCTAAGACAATAATGCGATCCTCATTCAAGAAGTCATTGTCACTAGTATGGCTAGTTCAAAGAAATGAATATGCTTCCAAGAAAGAAGGAAAATTCACTATTGAGCAAGTGATGGAGGCTGTGATTGCTTGTGGTGCCGATTATGAAACTAATGAACACT
This sequence comes from Ampelocalamus luodianensis, assembly GCA_036346255.1. NCBI lineage: Eukaryota > Viridiplantae > Streptophyta > Magnoliopsida > Poales > Poaceae > Ampelocalamus > Ampelocalamus luodianensis. The sequence continues at coordinate 158,689 of JAYEVH010000302.1, read as the reverse complement.
ACATGGCCACTGAATTGTTTGTGAAGAAGGAGCAAAGGGAGATGTTTATGACCTTGCCTACTGATGACATTAGGTTCAAGTGGCTTAGTAGGAAATATAATGACAAGCATGGAAAGTAGGAGTGCTTCCTATGGCTTGTCTCTTGTATCCTGCAATATGTTTTATTTTCCTATGATTGAAGACTTGTAATAATATGCTTGACATTTGTATGAACTCATTTTATATTATGCTTTACATTTGTATGAACTCATTTTATATTATGCTTTACATTTGTATGAACTCATTTTATAATTTACTATACCATTATATTTTACAGATGTCTACAAGTGAGAGTGATGAAAATAGCGATGATGATCATCAATTTTTTTTCTCTCATTCAAGGTGGTGCTAAACTTGCAGAAGCTTATGTTCTCATTTGTATGGACAAGGCATCGCCAAGGACCTCACACTGATGGAATGGGATGGGTGGTGAGACCCTAAACACTCAGGGAATGCCACACAATGCTTGGATGAACAAGGATATCTTTTGGATCTTCATGATGTCTTTGGTTGAGAGGTATGGTTTGCGGCATCACAAAACACATGAATACCTATGAAATGCTTGCAATTTTTCTATTCACATGTGGTGGATGTGAGTCAAATAGAAGAGGGCAAAATAGGTTTAAGCACTCTGGTGAAACCATTAGTAGGAAATTCCATGAAGTTCTTGATAGTGTGGTTGCAATGGTGAAGATTATTTGAGACCAAGCCAGATCCTAATTTTGGACAGTTCACAAAAGAATAAGGGATGATAAAAGAGCATATCCACACTTTAGGGATTGCATAGGAGCACTAGATGGAACTCATATTCGTGTTTCTCTTTCACCTGAGGAACAAGTGAGGTACATTGGTAAGACAGGAATTGCTACTCAAAATGTGCTTGCCGTTTGTGATTTTGATATGCGATTCACATATGTGGTCTGCGGTCGTGGAGCTTTGCATGACACTAGTGTCTTGTACCATGCAATGGAAGTGGATCTGAAGTCTTCCCACATCCTCCACAAGGTAAAAAATATTTTGTCGGGCTCCATTTTGTCCTCAAATGTGTCTTGTACCATGCAATTCTTATTTTCTTTTTCACATGTGTAGGCAAGTACTATGTTGTGGACGCGGGCTATCCTAATCGTCCAGGTTACCTAGCTCCATACAAGGGTGAAAGGTATCATTTACCTGAGTGGCATCGAGGTATGGAACCAAACACTCCAAAAGAGAAGTTCAACCGGATCCATTCATCTGTTCGTAATGTTATTGAACGTTCATTTGGACTATTAAAAATGAAGTGGCAAATTCTTTATAAGATGCCTCCATATTCCATGCTCACACAAAAAAAGATTGTAGCTGCTACCTTAGTTCTCCACAATTTCATACGTGAGCATGCTAGTGGGGATGTGGACTTTGCGAATTTCGATCGAGATCCGAACTATGTGCCTACTATCCCGGAAAGGTACAACAAATATGATGTGTCTCAACATGCCTCTGATGGATCCACTTCGGAATCAAGCTTTGTGACTATGGACTCATTTCGTGATAGTTTGGCTACATCCGTCGCCTTAGCTTGGAATTAATGTAATTGTATTTTGAAACTATGGACTTGTATCTTGGATAATTTGGTTGGACATGATTATCTTGATATATGTTGGTACTTTAATTGATTTACATGCTTGTCGGACTTGTATCTCGGATTCATACAGTTTAGCTAAGCGATACATGAGAACATACGTGTTACTGTTATGCTGCTGCACGCATCATTGAACTCCACTCATGTCAACCAAGGGCAAAGTGGGCAATCCACACAGACAAACCACAATTCTGGAGCTGACAGACAGCTCCAACTCCACTCGGAACCAGCTCCACCTGGAGTTCTGGAGTGGAGCTGCTCCAACTGGAGTTAGAGCCATGCCAAACAGGCCCTAAGTTCAAGTTATATGGAAGTTAACAAAATTGGAATCATCTAAGTTGGAGCTAAGACGACAAAGCTATGAAAATGAGAAGGCACTAACATTTTTACTGTTTTGAGACTTGGCCAAAACCGAAAGTTTTCTACTCATAACGCGTGGGCGCATATGAGCCGTTGATTACGAATCGGACGGCTCGGATCGTCCGAGTTCGCTCTGGCGTAGGGAGCGGGGCGGCCGATCGCTCATCTCGAGATGGGCGGCCCGCGAGAGCCACGTCGCCCGGCAGCTGCTGCCGCTCGTCAGACAACAGAGCCGAGCAGAACTTCGAGCTCGCGGGCGTGTCGCCGGCGAGGAGCTCGCTGCGAGGTCGGGAAGGAGCTAAAGCGACACCTATCGCTATGCGCACCGGATGGCACCGGCGGCGAGGCCAATGGTGGCGGGCGCGGCGGCGAGAGCGGAGGGTGTGCTACGGCGGCGAAAACAAAGAACCGGCCCGGCGGCGCGCAAGCGGACGAGTGCACAAGCTGCGAGGTCCTAAGGACTTAACGCGACGGCCGGAGACCAAATGGTAGCGGCGGCGAGCGAAAGGCTAACGGCGGCGGCGGCGCGACCGCAACAAGGAACCACGGCCATGGTGCGGCAAAGCGAAAGAGGAGGTGCTTAAGCTTACGGGGCCTCGGGAAGGCGATGGCGAGGTCGATGATGCGGCGGAGGCACAGAGATGACCGGCGACGAAGATCGGCGGCGGTGCGAGAAGGGCTTCACCGCGGAGGGGACAACAGGCCAAACCAAGAAGACAGGGATATCGGCCTAGCACCGGTGAGGCCCGGAGGTGCTACGAGAGGAGGAATTGGGAAGGGTGAACTCACCGGGCTGGAGACGAAGAGGCGGTTCGGCGAAATTGGGAAAACTTCACTCCTCGCGGTTCCACTCGATGTGACCTGAAATCGGCGGGGTTAGCGACCACCGAGGGGAGGCGAAGGTGTGGGAGCAAGAGATTGGGAAGGGGGCCTTTGGGTACCGCCTTCAGAGTCCCGAGCTCCAACAATGGCGGCGAAGGTGACGGAGGTGCTCGGGGTTCGCTCGAGCTCGAGAGAAGGTGAGGAGAAGGTGCGGGGCGGTGAAAGGATGCTCGTGGAGGAGTGGGGAGCTTAAGTAGGCCGAGGAGCAAGAAGAGCACCGTTGGCGCCTCGGGCTCCCTCTGCCGCCACGATCGCCGTGGCGGCGGGAGCGGTAGAAGGTGGACTTTCGGGGCGGTGGGTAGCGGGCATTTAATCGCCCGCCGTTGGCGTCGAGGTGAGTGGGCGCGACGCTCGGCCCACGAGCCTCTGCCATGGCGCGAGCGGCCTTGGCGGGCCGGCGGCGAGCGAGGAGGGCGGCGAGGGTGGCCGCCCGATCGTGATCAACGGCGGACACGCGATCGCGTTAAGCGGCCGTTGACAAGCGCCCGCCGTCCGATAAATCAACGGCCGAGAAATGAGGCAACGGAGTTGTCGGATGCTTACACGAATGACGGCCGTTCGATGGAGATCCAACGGTGGCGATCGTCTTGCCGCCGACGCGCCCGGTGCAGTTAGTTGGCTCGGCGAGTCAAGTCGGCGAGTCGGACTACGGTCGGCTCGATCGCATGAACGATACTAGGCGGCTTTTGATTTGAATTTAGGTGAGATTTTGGAAGATTTAATTGGAGTATCAAATCAACTCCAAATTGAATGAAATTTTACTGAAGCTTATTGGCTATAAGATTGACCTTCCTAAAATTTTCAGAAGTTTTTGTGCATTAAATTTTATATTAAAAATTTCAGAAGTGATAAAGCGGGTTTGACCAATTTAAAAATGGGTTTGACCTGAGCCAAAGATGGCTCAAATAAATTCTAAAAATCTGGAAAAATTCAGGGTGCACAATACCACCCAAGAATTTATGATAAAAGTTTGAAAAGTTTTGGACTTGAGACAACACTCAAAAATGTTTTTGACTCGAGTTGAACTATGAATTTGAAGGTTCAATTTATGAATTTTCTTTACAAGAAATATAACAATAATTCTAGGAGGTGAAGATGTGTGAAAAGTTTCAAAATGTACACATTTTGATACATTTGAAACATGAACCAGTGTTAGGTTCTGATTTGACACACACACCTTATTAGGGTCATTTTGGGTCATTACATCATCAATGCTTCACAGGAATGGTCGTACGTATGTTTATTGTCTACGAAACCATGCTTTTGCAAAGCCAATCTCATGAGATAATTAAATTAGAAATATTTTCCTGATCATCATATGAAGTCCACACGAATGGACAACGCGGATAATGTACTTGAAAGCATTTGATGATTATTGCACGAAAATGGGAATTAAAAGTTGAGCATTACATGCAGCATATCCACACCTAGAATGGACTAGCGAACTTTGAAGAATTGTAATTTACCAACTACATGTTGGGGACACGCAATCTGCTGCGCGACTCTCATCAATTTTAGACCGTCGACCTATAACATCCATCCACCTATGCAACTAGCGCAAAGTCGACACGAAAACTACTCATCTTCGCGAGGTTTGGTTGCAATGGTTATATACCTATACCACCACCGCAGCGAAATACATTGGGTTTTCTCGAAAGTCGGAATATCGTTGGTTATGAGGCGGCATCCATAATCAAGTATTTGGACTCTATATTGGAGATTTGCATAATGCCCGATTCGATAGTACAATAGATGAGATTAGTTTCCGTCATTAGGGGAGAAATCAACCCTTGATAATAATGTCGGAAATAATTGAAGTCTAGAAGACATTTGAAGTCCGAAGATAATTGAAATCTATGCATATGACCGAGCACTAGTGAAGCAAATAGAAGTCAGAAGATAATTGCAATCGAAGATAATTGAATTGAAGTCTAGAAGACAATTGAAGTCGGAAGATAATTGATTTGCAAGTATTAGCGAATCAAGCGCGGACTACTTTAGTGATTTGAAGAGCGTGAATAAGTAGCATTTGCACGCAAGCAATGCAGGAGAGGTTGAAATACCATTGAAGGTATCCTAATCCCGTCGAGGCCTCGGAATAAAAGGGCGAGAACTCCGGTCCCTCGAATCCGAAGTAACCGGGGACGCCTGGTGAAAAAGGATAAGAAGGACTTGACATAACCGATCACCGAAGTGCCCCGAACCAGAAGGGTATCCAGTTGAGACCTGGCATCGGTATGGAACCTTCAGAAAAGGCATACCAGAATTGAACATCCCCATGAAGGGAGACATCAGCATGGATGTGTGCGCACACATCGGAGCTGAAAAACTAAAGGGACTTGCCCCGCAATGAAGCGGTGAGCAAGTAGAAGCATTAAAAGAATCGCCCCTTGAAGAAATAGTTATAAACTTTATGACCTCGGGAGAATCTTTGAATATGACAACAGCCAATGTCGACATTTACTTTGCAAAGAAACTTGCCACAATCATCAATCTTGATCGAGCACGCATCGCTCGATAAATGAAAGAAAGATCAGATTGAGAAGATTGGGAGAAGGCAATCAGCGAATTATTCTTTCCGAATAAAGAAAGGCGTTTGGGCACATGTAAGCCGCACGTCTCCCCTTGTGCACCCGTAGGGTATAAGTGGGTATTTGTTCGAAAGAGAAATGAAAAGAAGCAAGGCTCGTTGTACAAGGTTTCCTTTGGACATCGGAAGATGATTATGAAGAAACCTATTCCGGTCATGGCGGAACTCCTTTAAATATTTATCTCAATGGTGTGAACTTGAAGTTAGAAGTGAAATTGATGGATGGGTACAGCATACCTTTATGAAATATTGGATTCGGACATTTATATGAAGATACAGAATGTATCAACATCCCGAACCAAAAGCAGAGCAAATAGAAATATGTAAAGTGTGAAACTCGAGAAAATCATTATCGAACTTAAGCAATCAGGCGAGAATGTGGTATAATCGCAGGCGACTTTCTATGCAAGAAAGGCTACACAAACAATGAGAATAATCTACGTGTATTTATCGGCGATCCCGAATGGATTTTGTATAATCTCAGTGTATGAAAATGATCTGAATATCATTGGAACCCTGAAGGATATTAAGAAAGCAAGCTCTTACTTGGAGTCGGAGTCCGAAATGAAAGGTTTGGGTAAAACCAAATATTGCTTAGGCTTGCAGCTTGAGCATGCCCCTGAAGGGATATTAGTACATCAGTCAACCTACACTCAGAAGGTGTCAGAAAGGTTCGATTTTGCAAAGGCATACCCTTTGAAAGTGCCAATGGTCGGGAGATCTTTGCAGCAAGACAAAGACCCGTACATATCTAAAGAAGAGGGGGAGAAAGTCTTGGGACCGGAATTCCCACACTTAAGTGTAATAGAAACACTTATGTATTGAACAAACTGTACTAGATCGGGCATTGCATTTGCCGTGAACCTATTAGCAAGGCATAGTACAAAACCTACCAAAGGCATTGGCAGGGAATAAAGGATATCTTCCGATACCTCCAAAGAAGCAAAGAATTTAGTACATTCTCTGAAAGAACCAAGACCTAACTTTGAATGACAATCTGGATGGCGAATTACTGTAGGACTACTTGATCTGACCAAATTACAAACAAGCTATGAACTCCTATGTGGTGGGCGCAATTCCATGGAAATCGTGCAGAGCAGAGTCTTGTATCGACTTGACGAATCACTTGGAGATCATAGCATTGTACAAACTTTACAAGAATGTGTTTGGTTTGTGGATGATTCACCACATCCGATGATCGTGTGGATTGAATACTGCGCAAAACCCTTACTTTTGTATGAAGATAATGCAGCTTGTGTTGCACAAATGCAGATGGGTTATGTGAAGAATCCTCTCACAAAGCAAATCAACCTAAGTTCTTCTATGCTCATGAATTGCAAAGATGAATGTATTTAAAGTACTGCATACTAAGTCATGTGAGAATCTTGCGATTTATTCACTAAGTCACTTCCGTCTAACTTTGAAAGATGCATATGTGAATTGGAATGATGAGACTTAGAAAGTGCGAATCGGGGAGAACCTTCACGAACTCATTATTAAAGCTTGATCATGAAGATCAGTACCCAAAGAATAAATCCGGAGATTAAATGAAATTTGGTGGATTGTACTCTTTTTACCTTGACGAGTTTTCCTGAAGTTTCTCGGCCAAGGTTTTTAATGAGGCAATTAGTGCATCACAGTAGAACGTGTATCATGTACTCTTTCTCCAATTTTTTCCCACTTTGGGTTTTATGGAGTTTTGAGACATGGACATGAAGGATGGGTGCCCAAGGGGAGTGTTGGGAAACCATGGGCACGACCTGCGATCGGCCCATTAGTGGGCGCCCATCCCAAACCCTAGCGGTCGTAGCCTATAAATAGGGGTGCTATTCATTGTAAAGGATTGATCGATGAATGAAGGAATAAAGAGAAACAAGACGTCCCCCTACATCTCTGTGTTCTATATCTTATTCTGTTCTTGTGTTCATGCATTGTTCTTACGATTCTGAGTTTGTCTACGAGGTTAACGATCGGACTGGACTCACCAGCGACGGTTCCTCAACACGAACAACACACCCCACGATCTCCTTATTCATGGTGGGTTTTACCACGTGGCGAGCGAGATGTCAGCTCGTGTTGCCACCATGGACCTCCACCGCACCTTTTTCTCCTCATCGCATGTAGTACACACAGAATGACACAAATAAGAAATAAATCAAAAACTGCTATTTCGAGGTTAACCGTACGCAACTTTTCTGCTGGACCCGCTGTGCAAACGACACATTAGCTTTCGTGTGGAAATATAGGGATCTGGATCTTTGGCAGTATACAGTGGTCCAATGTACGAACAGTATTTATAGTGAACCGAAACAAAACACTGTAGCAATACCCGAAAATATAGGGGCACTAAGAGGATGGACTCGTAGTGGGCCCACATTAGCTTCGAGGTGGACCGGGCAGTGCACTGCGGAGCGAGGATAACCAATCTTAGGAGAACTAGTTGCCTGTTAGATAAGTTTACAAGAGCATGTACAGTGGGGTGACATCAGCCGTCTATAATACTTGCCACGTAAGATTTTTTGTGACATGGATGAGAGAGAAGGAGGAGAGAGGTAGAAGCCGTCGACATACAGCGAGGCGGTCTATAAGGTCCTTATAGACATCACTTTTGTTGTTGTATCCATGCCGTCTGTAACCCACATGTTTTATGGTCTTATTTTATGGAGGACATATATAGACAACTTAAAGACAACCCATTGTATGGATTACGTTTAGTTCTGTCTATAGATGACATGGAAGGTACTACAAACAACCACTGTCTATACCACTGTACATGCCCTAAGGGTTACTGTCAACCAGAGTACCGAACGCAGGGGCGGAGGGAAGGGGAGACTAGCGGGGGCCACGACTCCCCTATCCTGTCAAAAAATTTCTTACTCTCCTTCATCTTTTACAATAAACGAACTTCTAAGTATGTATACCGCCATCGAAGATGCATGCATTTGGTATTTGAAGTATGCATATGATATCTTCCGAGCATGTACAATAAAATTTTTAGTTTAGTATTCAATGTGAAAAAGTAGTTGTATTTGTCCAACCCACCTATGTTTATTTTCTGGCTCCGGTCAGTCCGGACGCACAAAAAAAAACTCACTGCCTTTTTTTTGTTTCTCTCCCCGGTTCTACGTTTACTGGATAAGGATACAACGACCCTCTTTGTTTAGGTTTTTTGTTTGGCTTAAAAGCAAAAAAACCAAAGCCTAAACAAAGGGGTGACTTTTTTGTCGGGCTTATAAAAAGCTTAAGCCAATTTAAGCCTAAAATCCATAAGCTATGGGAGAGGTGTTTTTTTTGGCTTTTGTGGAATGGAATAACTGTTTGCCACTAAAGTTCACTGAAATTACCCACAAAATGCCATTGCATATAAATACACAAATCGTTCTGTTTTTTTTTTCATGTTCCTCCTCCTCTTCGCCGATCCCCAAATCCTTCGGTTCCTCCACGCCGCCGCCTCCAATCCCATGGTACACTACTATTGTATTATGCAGCGGGGTTTATTTTTCAAGATTATGCTTCCTTTCTAATCGGTTTTCAAATCTGAATACATGCATGCCTGAGCAGCGATATCTTGCTATGAATAGGTTATCTGTTATACTTTGGTCTTCTTAGATATACATCTCCGATGGCGAGATTTGCAATTTATTTGGATAGACTATGGTACACACGTATGCTCGTACAAGTGAATTCTATTTTGTTTCATACGTACACTTATATGTATCATCATATTTTCAAATCTCATGTAAAAATAAGTTTAAATATATGCTTAAAAAGGTTCTTTAAACCTTCAAGGGCATTTCAGACCTTTCATCCTTCACACACAACTCAATAAGCTAACATCCTATAAAAAGCCTGATTACCAAACAACAAAGTTTGGCTTAAAAGCTTAGAGATTTATAAGCTGATTAAGCCAAAAAGCTGACTTTAACCTATAAAGCAAAAAGTCTAAGCCTAAACAAAAAGAGCCAACCGATGTACACAGAATAGCAATGAGGTTTGCTGTTTCTTTATCCTAACAAAATGGAGTACTGACACAAAATTGCCGGAGATGGACGGAACACGTGAGGAAATCGAAAACAAAGATGCAGGGAGAAATGGATCACTTGGAATTCGGCCTACATTGGAACACCAGAAGCATGTACGGCCCACTTGATGTTCAGCCCTATCGAATTGACATATGGTTCAGCTTACCAAGTACAAACACACGGCAGACTGTGCAGTGCCACCCAACCAGATTAATGAAGTTTATTTCTCTAAAAAGATTAAAAGAAGTTCTAAACTGACCTAGGTAGATTATCTCTCCCATCTCTCTCTCTCAAAAAGAAAGAGAGTACCGGCGTTCGAGTCGTGAACTCGACGCTCGTGCCCGTGCTACCCACGGACAGCCGCCGTAGCCCATCGCCGACGCCCCCATCCCCGTCCGCTGGCCGCCGGTCAAACGTACTGCTGCTCGATCCACTGCGTGCCTGCTATCACCTTCTCAACCGGTCACCGTCGCAGATTCGTGCGTGCATGTGCACCACCGTGAATCCATGATCCATGAGCCACCCGGCCCCGCTGTCTAGGCCCGTTGCCCTGAGCCACCGCACGCTCCCCTCCTTCCGACTCCCTCTCTTCTTCTTTGTTTATTTGGCCACTGACTATTTCGATACCACCCGAGCCCGTTCGCGCTGGGCGTACCCAATTTATACTCGTTTGAGAAATGCTAGTATACGTTGCTATGGAATAAGAAACCATATTGCCCTGACACGTCACGATACCCACACTATGCCCGGTCAGGGCACCACGCCTCCTCCGCTGTGGTCAACCTGCACCACCCCTATTGTTTCCTGTGTCGATCCTTTACAGATGTGCTCAGCCTATTTCGTGCCCCTCGGCTCCGCCGCCGCCGATCATCGGTAGCCTGGATGCTAATTTAAGTGCTCGCTGAAGCTCAACAGCTGAATGTGATTAACATCGATCGAAATTAGAATTATCACAGTTGTTTAAATACTATATAAACTAATGAGATAAAGAAATAATTTGCCACACGCGTTGTTCTTTATTACACTCAAGTATATATAGATACCATCTCCAACAAAAGGCTCTGTGCCATGCCTCTTCTCCCATCTAGCGCCGAATTTTTTATATTAACTAATCTTTTTTAAAAATTAATTTTAAAGTTAACATCCGATGCACTTTATTTCCAATTCTAACATCTTTGGTCATGCCACCATTCGTGGTGTGACCAAATAATACTGTCACGCCAATCCGTTTCTGGGCCAATTCTTGTCACGCCACTGGTGGTGGCGTGACAGTGTTGTTTGGTCACGCCACCAACAGTGGAGTGACAAAAATTGCATTTTTGCAGATTTATCCTATGACGTGACAATGTTGTTTTGTCACGGCATGGGTGGTGGCGTGACCAAAGGGGTTAGAATTGGAAATAAAGTACGTCAGGGGTTAACTTTAAAATTAATTTTAAAAAGAATTAATTAATAAAAAAAGTTCTCTAACGCTCCTGTCATCCATGCCATTTTTTATACATTTTATGAAGTTTTCCCTGCCATTTATTTATGGCTATTATATATAGTATGCCAATCAGACCATTTTTTTGTTTATATATATATATATATATATATATATATATATATATATATATATATATATATATATACACACACACATCTCACATGCAGATGTGACTCATGCTATGTTAGTGTTAGTGATATGCTTTAGAGGCAATCATGGAGATAATTATATCACTTTTATGCTATGAATAGTTGAATAATATGTTATTTTGTTCCTTCAATGAACCATCATTTATATTGATCAACAAGTATGTGACTTGTTCGTGAGACTCTTTGTTCATGTTTAGGGATGGCAATTCCTGCGAGGGGGATATTCCCTATGGGGGGCGGGGACGAGCGCCGAACTCCCCCTGCGGGGATGGGGGTCGGCATCCCATGACGGGCCCGTGGGGACCCGGTAAAAAATAAAATACATTACTCTATTTATATATTATATAATTTTAATGTAAGATATGTATTTGTTCTTACATATTTGAACTAAAACTTGAATCTATATATTGAGATATAAATTTTGAAGCTATATTTTGAATATATATATATATATATATATATATATACCTAAATACTTATAAATTTTAAAAATAAAGTCACATTATAATTTTTGATATTGTATCTAAACAATTATTTCAATCCTGACGGCTCCCGCGGGGATGAGGATGGGGAGCCTTGACCCCGTTAGGCCTTGTCGGGGGCGGAGGACCCTTAGTAGGGGTTGGGTGAGCCCCCCAGTTGAAGCGTGAACCCCGACCGTTGCCACCCCTATTCATGTTTATGATGTTATTCTAATATCCTAACCTTATATCATTATGTTGGACTCTAATTATTTATATATTAGCACATGTATTGATTGATGATCATGTTTCACAGATCATAGATATGTGATGTCAAATCAATAATGTGAACATACGTTGGAGAACTAGATGTTGGATTGACCCACTTGAGACACTATAGGAATTGTTATGCTCTTAAGTGCTTGGGATCCTTAGACTTGATATAGTCATAGTTTCCTATATGTGTAATAGTTTATTTAGCAGTTGTCAAATGCCACTCCGTAACTGGGTAGTCATAAATGTAGATTTTGGGTTTACTATGAAACATACTGAGGAATGTGAGCGATCAAGATGAAGTTCGCCCTCTTATATAACTGGAGAGATATCTTTGGGGCCCTCAATGTGGTTGGATTAGGGAAGTACATGATCATGCAAAATATGGTTGAAGAGTCAACTACAGCTAAGTAACCCACTACAAGAACGAGTGAAAGAATCGAGCTATAATATGATGACACACATCTCGGCTTGAGTTCGATATGATATCGTGAGGCAAAGGGATAACTAATGGAGAGCCTTCCAATGCTTATGCAAGGAGTTTCCACAATGGAGAGCGGTCGGAGATTAGCACTTTCTGAAGTCTTTGTGGTGGACTCATCCTGATCCGAGGGATTGCCGATCGTATGCTGAGCCTTATCGTTCCCACTTGGCCTACGACTAGTGGGAGCTTCATCATCACCGTTACCAAATGTCGGTTGGCTCCTGAAATCGCCAGAAGCCATTGGTGAGTACCTGTCAGCCATGACCGTATCGAGAGTACATTGATCCTCGAGTCCCGGTGCTCAGCTTTTGTCACCTTTTTCGCCGGCCGAAAGGACCGGGCTTGTAGAGGTCCTTGGACGTTCTAAACTGGTCAGAACGGATGGTTCCTCTGAATACGCCATTGGTCGTAGCGGTATATCCTCATCCATCTGATTGATTTCGCTGATGTCTACGTCGGGTGAGCTAACGGAGGAGGAGGATGATGACATCCCGTTTTCTTCCATGTCGCGGATGCATACATCCTGTCGGTGTTTTAGAACCGATCTTACGTAAAGATTATTTGATTCGGGGGGGGGGGGGGTCTCACGATTGATCACGCACACAAAAGAGACACGGGGATTTTTATACAGGTTCGGGCCTTCTCTAAAGAGAATAACAACCCTACTCCTGTATGTATTGTATTGGGTATCCTGATTACAATCAGTGGAAAGACTTGCGCTAATCTTACTCCTGATTGTCTCTCGAAAAAGCCTCCCCTTTCTATCTCCAAAAGACACCTATTTATACTATGCAGCGGTGGCTATTGTTGTTCCAGGCTAATTAGTCGCTCATTATTGTGTAATAATGAGAGTAATTACTGGAGTAGTAACCTCCCATCTTTCATGATTTATCAATCGAGATAGTGGAGAATTATCTGTAGTTATTTCAGGCATAACTACATATTTTGACTGCTTAGATTCTCATCACTAAATGGGTCTTCTGACGAGTGGACCCAATTAATCGTGAGGAAGTCATAGCAGGGCTGGCCATAGCAGAACTTACGATCAGGGGGTAGTCGTAGGAAAAACTACGTGAGTGCTGGTCGTGAAAGACTCGACCGAGCGTAATCGTAGCAGGACTTACGATTACACTATAGTTGTAGAAATACTTACGACTAGGGGGGTGGTCGTAGAAGAACCTACGACCACCTAACTTGCTCTTCCCTTATAATATTAAGGGGTATGCCATGTGACGTCATATTATATGATTATGGAATAATAAAATGAGGATTATTAGATCCTCGTCATCTAGCCCCCCAGCTTCAAGTGAAAATAGCTTACTTGTTCGAAGGGTCGTAGATGATCTTTTGACCACTAGGAGGTCGTAGGAAGAACGTTGAATGAAAAACTCTTCAACATATGTTTATCTCGACCAGAAATATGCTTGATCGAGGCGATTTGTTAGGAATATTACGATTACAAGATAGTCGTAGAAGATATTACGACTTCAGAGTAATCGTGGCCTTATGACCGGAAGTAAAACTTTTTCGATCGGCCTTTCTTTTGACCCGGAGGTCAAGATGGTAATTTCGCTTGAGGTGTGAAAAGTGTCTTGGTACTTTCGAACGGGCAGATTAAAGGTCTGTCCGTTTGAGCAATTCCCGAAGTGGTGGAAACTGTTGGGATTTCGCAGCGTTTCGTTCCAAGTGCACGGTTATAAAACGGACCGTGGAGGTAAACTTAGGGTTCTTACCTTTTCACCCCAACTGTTGCTTTCTCATCTCTTCCGCCGCCGGTGATTCTGTGCGCTTGCTTGGAGTTTTCCCAAATCCAATTCTTCCCGCCTTTGAGAGAGAATGGCTAGGACTGTCTCCGAGTGGGCTGGATCGGAGATGGATGATGCAAAGATGACTGCTCTGGTCGCCGCCCAGAAGATCCCCGAGGGACTACTCGTGAAGTGGATTGCGGCGAATGAGCAGCATTGGCCGTCTGGAGAGGAAGGTCAAATTCCGGTTTTCCAGACATACTGTGAGTGCGGCCTCCGATTGCCTGCTCATCGCTTCCTCACACTCGTGCTCGAGCAATTCGGGGTGGAATTAGTGAACCTTGGTCCTAATCCCATCACAATGCTGAGCGTGTTTGTGTACTTGTGTGAGGCTTACCTGGGGATTCCGACGGATCTCGAGCTTTTCCAGTACTACTACGGAATGGCTCGTCAAGCCAGGATTGCCGATAGCTGCGGTCTGAAGCTCCAGACGATAAATCGAAGGAGTATATTCAGATGTTTACCCGGTCATCATGGCCGGGGTGGAAGAAGAAGTGGTTTTACTGGGAGGTTACCAAGGAAGATAGCCTCTTATTCGTCTGGAAGGCCGCCGAGAGGTCTTCTTCCTGGGATTCGACTCCCAATAATCTCGACCGGATAGCCCCCTACATTCAAGTGTCAAAGACTTGAAGTCGGAGGGCTTACGGTTAACGCGTGGTGAAGGACTTCATCACGCGCCAAATCGACCCTTTGAAGGCACGAGTTCCTCCTATGTGGAGGTACTCGGGAAAGGACGACCCAACCAGGGATTACAAGGACGGTGAGTATAAAAACTTACTCTTTTGGCTTTATCCTTGGTTAATCCCGATTTAGTCTGCTAATCGTGTTGTCCATATGTTCAGATCTTCCACAGGGGGAGATTGTCGCTGGCGTCAGGCTCGTCTGCGAGAAGAGTCCGTCAAACATAGCAGCTCCTCAAATCCTTGCTATTTTAACCGCAGAAGAGAAAAAGGAGCACCTAAAGGTAATTGAAAAAACAATTTCGCCTTTAGGCGTTTGTTGTCGTAAACCGATATACGACTAATGGGTTTATCGTAGAAAATCTTACGACTAGATACTGATCGTAGGAAGACTTACGACCGGACGTAATCGTAGCAGGGCTACGATTATACAAGGTCGTGGAAAAACTTACGACTTTTGAGCTGGTCGTACTTACGACCAGTTAGTGACCGTAGAAGAACTTACAACCAGTTAGTGATCGTAGAAGAACTTACGATCACTTTCTTTTTCTGTTCTTCAACAGAAAGTAGGCATGGAGAACCGCTAAGACGACGAGGAAGTCGATTTGGTGGTTATTGGAGGGAATGCGCAGGCGGAGTCGGCGAAGTCCCCTCCAACCAAGAAACGTCGACTTGTGAAAGTCGGCGACAAGGGGGGTTCGAGTTCGACCCCTCCTGCTCCTTTTGTTAAATTTGCCGAGGACATGGCTGCGGTGGAGAAGAGAGCAGAAAAAGCAGCCTTTGCCCTTAAGCGCAAAGCCCCTAAGGTTAAGGTACCTTTCTATTACGACAATGAATCTTTGCAGTTTCTGCTTCTCGTGGCTTTATAAGAAAAGGAGAACCGGAAGAGCTTCATGTCTTTCGTGAAGAAATCATTTGCCAGTAGGATATGAGGCCAAGGAAGCGGTGGTCTTAAGGTGGTCGAGGCGGGTCTCGGCCATTGAGAAATCGGGAAGAGGAGACTCCGTTATCCCGATTGAATCTCGACCAACAATGGTCGAGAAGAAGTCGAAGAAACCTTCCGTCGGGAAGGTTGCTCCCAAGTTTCGGGTTAGGTCTAGCGCACAGAGGTATGTAAAAAAACATAAGTGTAAGAACCACATTTACTCTTTGTTTTTTACGAGTTGACTTACTTCTGTTGTGATCTTAGCCCAACGTCTTCAGCCCCCAGGGATGCTCCTATGGAGGAGCCCGCTGTCACCTCTTCAGGTGGCGGAGGTGTGACTGTGGTAGTAGCTGAAGGTTCAACTACCGTTCCCGCGGCGGAAGAAGTCGTGGCTGCCGAGGTTGCTACGACCGCCGAGGTTGTTGAAGTCGCTGCGACCACCGAGGCTGTCGTAGAGACTGAAGAGGAGGCGACAGAGGCTTCGAGGGAGACACCGGAGGTCGGTGGTGGTGAGAGTTCCGACCGTCGTGCCCGTAAGGAGGTTGTTGAGGACGTTCTTTCCAGCCCTCCAGGTGGTGTTCCCGTCACCGAGTCAGAGGAAGAAGAGTACTTCAAGTTTTGCTCTGATTTCTTTGGCCCTGATTCTATCGTAGGATCTTCTGCCTACCGATCTCGTGACCGAGTTCCACACCCCAGCAGCATTCCCAATTGCGGAGATGTTTTCGACAATGAACATCTCGAGGGGGTCTGGTGGAAACGAGTCGAGGAGATGGATGGGCTGAAGGATCCATCACGAATAGTCTCCATGTTTGCTTGGTCAAACATGAATGTAAGTATTCATCGATACTCACGTATGGTTTTATTTCTGTCTCTTATCGTTTTTCTCCCTTGTAGAGAGCCGTGGAGCAAGTCGCTACGATTTGCGAATACAATCGACAACTTGTCAAGCTTCGACAAGAGAAGGCATTACTATGCGAGTAAGCAGAGAGGTTGTGAGTAACTGATTCTCGTAATCATTTTGTAACTGATTACTTATTCGGTACTCGTAGAAGGTTGTCGTAGAAAACTTACGACTTGGTACTAGTCGTAGAATAACTTATGACTAGGGGTAGTCGTAGAAAAAACTTATGACCATTCATCGGCCGTAGAAACACTTACGACCGCTTGTTTGTGTGTTCATATCTTCCCTTTATCCTTTCAGGTTTAAGAGTGACGAAAAGACCTTGGCTGATTCACTCGACTTTGAGAAAGCCGAGTCAAAAAAGCTAAGGGATAAAGCCACCGACCTCCTAAAGAAGCTTCAGAAGGCTAACTCTGCAACTCAGCGGTTGTAGGAAAAAATAAACAGTACGTGTAGCTACGACTGCTTTTGATCTTGGTCTCCGTCTTCTTTAACCTCTCATTCTTTTGCAGAAAAAGAAGTCGAAAATAAGGCCCTTCAGGCCGAGGTCGGGGCTCTTCAGATCGAGGTCTAGGAGAAATCCTTGGTTGTCCGCGAAATCTCTCGCATCGCGAAGGAGAAAGATCAAGAAATTGAGAACTTAGGTTCTCAATTAGCTGGTAAGTAGAACTTTTACCTGCTAGTGATTTGTTTTATCTTCTCGTAGAATTGCTTCATCTAATCAATCATTACTCTTTTCAGATCGATTGATTGAAATAAAACAACTCCACGAGGCTTCGACTTATTCCCAAGAGGAGACGAAGTCGATGAAGATCAATCTTCAAGACAACATCTCACTTCTGAACAATGTACTCGATGGGCTTCGTGCCGGGAGGGTTGCTCCTCGTGACGACACGATGGCTGCTCATACGAGTGCCATTGGGGAACAGGTCGATACCTTGCAAGAGTTGGTGTCTACTCTGAAGACCAACCATAATGATTCGATAAGGGAAGCGGTCAAAGGAGCAGTGAGCTTTGTTTTGGCAAAACTCAAGGCCCGTGATCTAACCTTAATCCACATACATTGAAGCCGACTTGATTGCACGAATCAGGCGAAAAAGCGATCGAAGAGATCGATCGGTTGGCGAGAAGGTCGCGAGAGGAGATCGAGATAGAATCTCCTTTATCAAAGTAATCGTAATATGTTTTTGTAAAGACAAGTCTTTTTTGGTGATGTATAAATATATGATCCTTTCTCTTTCCCTGTAAATTATCTCGTAGAGTAATTAGTAACTCGTAAGATAATAAAAAAGGAAGAAATAATCAGACTAGATATGAACGATTCCTCCTTTCTCCTTCTTTTTCCTGCGAACCATCTCGTGAGTAGTTAGTAACTAAATAAGATGATAACTCGGAGAAACTAAGACTAAGAAATGAAGTCATGTTTATAAATTTATCCTAGCCCTCGACTATTTACTTAGTTTATTGGGAATAAACTAAGAAAATAGTAAAGAAAGGTTTACAGCGAGAGAGGTTTGTTAGACTTATAGTTCTCAGTATCGACTATCTTGTACTAGTCAAAGAGTAGAAAGCAGATCGGCTAGGAAGTTCCCTCTAGTGGCGGGACCACGTTCGGAGAAAAAGGCTTCGACTAGGTGATGTTACCATCTCCGACTAGATTAATCAAATCAATGACGACAACTTGAGTAAAACAAACATCTAGAGGACCTTAAAAATTCATTCGACTATTTTCGTTGTTCCTGACAAAGTTGCCCTGGCAGCAAAAGTAGGAAACGGAACGACGCTAGGAAGTTCCTTCTAGTGGGCAGGACCACGTGCAGAAAGGAGAAGCTTCGACTAGGTGTGTTTCTTCCTCCGGCAGTTAAAACCAATCAAGTTAATCGGAAAGCAGTCGAACACATCTCAAAAGTGCACTCTTCTTAGAGTATTTTTCAAAATGAATAAATAAACTAAGGTGACATGAATTTGCTTAACAACTTTCGATCATGTTTCTGAGCCCAAAAAGCTTTGTACTGGTAGTAAGAGTTAAGGACAAAGCGACACTAGGAAGCTCCTTCCAGCGAGCAGGACCATATGCAGAGAGGAGAGACTTCGACTAGATGTGATGTCCTTTCTCTGACCAGTGTACAGGGGGAATGAGCATATGAAATATGGTCGAAAAATGAAAGCAAAATTCAAAAAGAGACAAAAAGATAGGGAGAACCTGATACTTTTATTGTCGTAGAAACTTGTCACACATAAAATTTGCGTAACTGGTCAATGTTCCAAGAGTTTGAGAGAACACGGCCGTCTTCCATTGCAAGTCGTACCGATCCTGGACGTATTACTTCGACCACAGTGTAAGGACCTTCCACTTGGGAAAGTTTGTTCGATTAGACTGGGATTGAATAAGCCTTAATACCAAGTCACCTACAGCGAGGCTGCGAGGTTGGACTTTACGATCGTAGTATCTGCGCAGGGCTTGTTGGTAGACTGCGGAACGGATTAAAGCCTAGTTCCTCTTTTTCTCGAGCAGGTTAATGTCATCTGCTCGAAGCTGTTCTTGGATGGAGTCGTTAAAAGCTTCGACTCGTTACGACACGATCTTTAGTTACGGTGGAAGCATGGCTTGACTCAAAGACTAGAAAGAAAGGTGTTTCTCCCTTGGCTCGGCTAGGTATGTCGTGCAATTGCCCATATCTTGAAGGTAATTCTTGTACCCAAGCCCCGGCGCTTGACAAGCGATTGAAGACTCGAGTCTTGATTCCCTTCATTATCGGCCATTCGCTCTTTCGACCGCCCGTTGCTTTGGGGATGGGCAGCGAGTATAACACAAGCGAGTTCCCAACTCGTCATAAATTCTGAAATTTCGCGCTTGTAAATTTTTGCCATTATGCGTGATAATTCGACTTGGTACTTCAAATCGGTGATCACGCATCTCATCATGAACCGTTTCTTTGCTTCGTTGTTGTCGATCCAGGGCTCGACTTCTATCCATTTTGTGAGCGTATCGATGGCCACAAAGGAACTCGAAACCTCCGGAGCTCGGGTAGCGGTCCTAGGATATCAAGACCTAGGTAAAAAGGCCAAACAGAGGAATTGTTTGTAATGCAGGCGGTTGGTGTATTTGCTGGCTATGGCGCCTTTGTACACACTTTTAACGGCTCTACGGCATCGTGGAGGCTGTTGGCCAATAAAACCTTGTCGAAAGGCTTTGCCGCCAGCGTTACGCAAGAAGCATGAGTTCCACAGATGCCTCGTGTATGTCGTGAAGGAGTTTTAATCATTCACTCTGCGAATACATCGCATAAGTACCCCTTGTGTTCCTCTTTTATAAAGGACACCTTCGACCAAAGTATACATTTTAGATTTTCGGGATAATGTATACGCCGAGATCATCGTCGTGTATGGAACCCGTCGAAGATACTTGTAGATGGGAGTCATCCATATATCTTCGTACTCTAGAGAGGCTGTTTCCATAGGAGGCGTCTCTAGTTCTTCAACTAGGGACGGCTTCTGAAGTTGTTCTAGAAACACCCCTTTCGATGCAGGGGATCGGAGGAAGCTAGGCGAGCCAATTGATCTGCGAGAAATTATCCTTCGAGGATAAACGCACCTCAAAACCCAAAAGTGCTTTTCTAACTTTGAACTTCCGATAAGTACCGGGACATAGTCGGATTAGAGCACTGGTACTCTTTTCCGACTTGATTCATGACTAGTTGAGAGTGTCCTCTCACCAGTAGTCGTCGAATCGAGAGCGCTTTTGCGGCTCGTATGCCAGCTAGCAAACCTTTGTACTCTGCCACATTGTTCGTGGCCTGAAAATTTAATTGTATGACATACTTTAAGATCTCTCCGATAGGAGATTCCAGGACCACCCCAGCCCCCGAGCCACTTATCGTAAGTGACCCGTCAAAGTTCATCGTCCACTGGTCGTGGGAATCGTATTGGGGATCCTGAACAGGTTCAGGATTTGTCCATTCGGCGACAAAGTCTGCCAAGATCTGTGATTTAATGGCTGTTCGGGACACGAAATGGATGTCGAACGCCCCAAGTTCGACTGACCATTTTGCCATGCGTCCCGCTGTTTCCCTATTCTGGAGGATCGCTCCCAAAGGAAACTCAGACGACACAGCTAGTTTGTGCGCCTGAAAATAATGCCGTAGTTTCCTCGAAGACATGAGGAGGGCATATAGAAGTTTTTGAACCTGAGGGTAACGCTCCTTAGGTCTGTATAAAACCTTGTTAACGTAGTAAGCGGTGCGTTATGCGTTTTCCGTTCTCGACCGATCTTTGCTCTCACTTCTGTGGCGTGGCAGCTAGATAAATTAAGAGCGTCTCTCCTGGTGTCGGGGAAACCAGAACAGGAGCACTCGTAAGATACCTCTTGACTTCCTCGAAGGCTAGGTTAGCCTCTTCTGACCACTCGAAGCCCTCATGCTTCCTTAGAAGTTTGAAGAAAGGCAGTCCTTTTTCTCCCAGGCGTGCGATGAAACGACTTAATGCTGTCATGCATCCTGTGAGTTTATGGACTTCTTTTTTCGTGGTCGGGGGGCGCATATGAGTGATGGCTTTTATCTTTTCAGGATTTGCTTCGATTCCCCGTGCGGAAACCAAGAATCCAAGCAATTTCCCTTTAGAGACCCTGAACACACACTACTCAGGATTAAGTTTCAAGTGGTGTTTTCTGAGGTTGTCGAAAGTCTCCTGTAAGTCTGTGATATGATTGAGCCATTTGCTGCTTTTTACGACCAGATCATCAACATAGGCCTCCAGGTTTCTGCCTAGTTGAGGAGCAAAAGTCGTTTGCATCAAACGCTGAAAAGAAGCTCCAGTATTTTTTAAACCGAATGGCATTTTGACATAGTAAAATATTCCAAATGGTGTAATAAATGCGGTCTTTTCTTCATCTTCTCGACACATACTAATCTGGTGATAACCAGAGTATGCATATAGAAAACTCAATATCTCACATCCTGCAGTAGAGTCAACCAGCTGATCGATACGAGGTAAAGGGAAATCATATTTTGGACAAGCTTTATTAAGATTAGTAAAGTCTACGCACATACGCCATTTGCCGTTTGACTTTCTAACCATTTCAGGGTTGGCCAACCACTCTGGGAGGTTGACTTCTCTTATGAAGCCTGCTTTAAGCAACTTGTCCAATTCTGACCTAATAGCATCTTGTCGATCAGGGGCAAATCTCCGTAACTTTTGTTTCACGGGTAGTTTATCGGTAGTAAAGCTAGCACTGTGCTCAATCACTTCCACAGGGACTCGGGCATGTCGGACGCTTGCCGAAGACATCTGCGTTTGCTCGGAGGAAAGTGATGAGGGCGTCTTCCTATTTGGGGTCGGAAGAATCCCGATGCGAGCGATCTTGAGGGCTCCTCTGCGTCGGAGGAACCTCTTTGACACTGTCGTTCGGCTTTGGTGCGGCTTTAGGCTTTGACTTGCTAGTCGAAGGTGACTTTAAATCTCAAGATGGTAGATGTCCAACCATCTCGAGGAGCGGCGGTCGCAAGAGTCGCCATCTTCTTGTCACAATATATTGTGATTACTCCTTTGGGACACGGCATCTTAAGACATTGATACCCATAATGAGTAGCTATTAAGAATTTTGCCAAAGTAGGTCGTCAAGTATGGCATTATATGCCGTGTCGAAATCGACCACATCAAAGGAGACCTTCTACGTCACGAAATTGCTTGGTGAGCCAAGCGTTAAGGAAGAAAAACTTGTGCCAATGGTTTAGCGAAGACCTCGATGCGATTCCATGAAATGAATATCGTCATCGCCTTACTTTATCACGGGTACTGCATCTCGTCCGGTGCTCGTAAACAATATGTTTAGCGAGCTTCCACCATCAACTAAAACTTGATTGACTCGACAATTGTTGATGGTGGGTTCGACCACGATCGAAATCGACTGGTCTAGTCGAATGAATCGGGCAATCACCTTTCTCAAAAGTAATGGTGACTTGACCACTTGGTAATTTATTGACAAGAGAAGTCGATTGTGTTTACCTCAAGCTCGTGACTTTCGGTGTCTCATGATTCATATGCGAAGATCCCCATAGATGTGATCAATGGTGTGTTGCGGATCCTAAAGCGACATCTCCTCATCATCAGGCTCATACATCCACTTGTTTGGCCTACTGTTCAAGAGTAGGAAGTGGCCCCTACGAGTAATAGTCTTGAGTTTAGTAGGAAAACTCGGCAATCTGAATCATGCCCTTCTTTTTATGAAAAGGACACCACAGGTTTGTCGTTTCTCCAATCTTAGCGCTTACCTTTGCCTTGATCGGGGTTCTACATGGGGTTGCGTGGCTCCTTGTCGCTTACGGCTAGGACCTCCTTAGAACCAGCATTGGAGATTTATGTCTCTTTGCCTTGTTCTTGGACTTCTTAACCTTTTTTATCCATTTTCTTACCACTTTCGCCTGCCTCCTGAGGGATGTTATCTTCACGATCGATAGTATTGTTCCACTCGACTGCTTCGGCAGCGGTCACATATCTATCGGCCATCTCAAAGTGTTCGGCGACGGTGGTGGGTGGATGTAAGCGATGTCCTCTGTTATTCTCCCTCTGCGGACTCTCGCTTGAAAGCCACGATCACGGATGAGTGAAACTTCCGAATAAATTTGAACCTAAGCGGCGCTGATGAATTGGCGTGGCGTCTCATGGTCGATTACGCCTTATCAGGTGCGGTCATCCTCCTTTCGGGGCGGTTGTAAGTGCTTTGGAAATTTGCGACAAAGATCACGGAGGTGTTGCCACGAGTAGATCGATTCGAATGGTGGTTTAAAAGCCATGATCGTCGCCGATCCTTCGAGCACGATCGGAAGGTTATTCACCATGACATGCTCTCCTCCTCCTGCGGCTCGGATAGGCGTAGTGTAAATCTGGAGGAACTCGATGGGATTACAGGTTCCATCAATTTCTCCATATTCGCTGGTCAGCGAGGAGGCGGTGAACGCTCAGTCGGGTGGCGCCCACACCCGAGATAACTTCTTGCCTCCTTCTTTGCAAAAAGAAGGGTTAATGTCGCCGGGTGATCGTACTCATCGATACCCTGCCACAGGAGGGCTGGACTTATGATAGGTCTCAACTTTACGAGGGAAATACTCCTCGTATTCCGCTTGCTGCCGTGCATCCCGTCATCGAAGTGGTGAAAGATCACCTCTCCTGGGGGCTTGTTGCGTCTTCCTCAAGTCGGGAGAACGACGTGAGTGAAGGTCATGTCGCCTTCCATGCGACGAGTTATCTGAACGGCTGGCAGAAGACGGAGTCGTACTGTTACGACTTCCTGGTTGTGGCCGACGAAGACGCTCAAGTTTGGCCATCGTGTCGCGAAGCCTTTGTGTGATCTCTTCTGCAAAGAGATCATACCCTGGTGCTCGAGCGAGTTCTTGGGTCGGATTTTCCAGCAAGTCGTTGATGAGCTGGAGCTCTTGAGCTTCCTCAGACTAGAAACAAGCGCGTTCAGAAAGGTTTTTCTGAGCCGCTATTCTCCTCCGTCGGGTTGTCTAAGAATGGCCTATTTCAGACCCCCTGAGTTGGTTTTAATGGAGTGCGAGAATGTTGAGGATGTCCCGCACGTTCATTAAAGTGTTCGTCTCGTTCGCCAGCGGTGGTGTCCTTGCCATTGCCACGAGGAGGGGGGGTAGAGTGTGCCCGTCGGGGAGCATCGTCAATCCTTCTTCTGGGAGAATGATTCTTACCAGAGGTAAGGATGAAGACCTCCCTTCGATAACCTCCACTTGTGCTCGATACCTCCTCACTTGAGGAGTAGTCGAGCGACACCATCTGGCGACTTGGAGTAAACCCCTCCAAGTAGGGGAACTCCGGGTTATAACCGTCTCCGTCTGCCGGTGGGTCCTGCGTCGGGATGGTTGGACTTGGAGGAACAGCGTGTTCGATACTCTTCCCTGCGGAAATACTCGGAGAGAGAGGATCATCATATGCCGATGGAGTTCCGGAATGATGGCTTCCAGAACCTGCCTTGCCAAGTAGTACTGCCTTGGGGGGACTCGAACGCTTGGAGGAAAAACTTTCGTCGTGTTGCGAATTTGCCCAGCGATCCTCAGTCGATGGTCGTCTTGACCCTTGCCCACGAGGAAGCTGGTTCCTCGGTGGCGTATTGTCGTGGGGATAAGGATCCTCCTCGACTCGTAGCGATCACGATCTCAGAGATCGATAAAAGATCTCGAGAGGCGGCAATATCGTCAGAGGATTTGATACACGGCTCGTAATCGAAACCGACATCCATGTCGACGTCTGCGTAATCGGCCAAGTCGAACCAATTCTCCTCCCATGGTATCATCAAAGAGAAGAGAAAGAACTGTTGACAAGAAATTACCAGAAGATCCCCACGGTCCGCACCAACTGTCGGTGTTTTAGAACTGATCTTACGTAAAGATTATTTGATTCGGGGGGTCTCCACGATTGATCACGCAGACAAAAGAGACACGGGGATTTTTATACAGGTTCGGGCCTTCTCTAGATAGAATAACAACCCTACTCCTGTGTGTATTGTATTGGGTATCCTGATTACAATCAGTGAAAAGACTTGCGGTAATCTTACTCCTGATTGTCTCTCGAAAAAACCTCCCCCTTATATCTGCAAAAGACACCTATTTATACTATGCAGCGGTGGCTATTGTCGTTCCAGGCTAATTAGTTGCTCATTATTGCGTAATAATGAGAGTAATTACTGAAGTAGTAACCTCCCCATGCTGTCCAACGGCTATCAATCAGAGATAGTGGAGAATTATCTGTAGTTATTTCAGGCATAACTACATATTTTGACTGCTTAGATTCTCATCATTAAATGGGCCTTCTGACGAGTGGACCCAATTAATCGTGAGGAAGTCGTAGCAGGGCTGGCCATAGCAGAACTTACGACCAGGGGGTAGTCATAGGAAAAGCGTACGACTGGTACTGGTTGTAGAAAGACTTATGACCAGACGTAATCGTAGCAGGACTTACGATTACACTATAGTCGTAGAAATACTTATGACTAGAGGGGTGGTCATAGAAGAACCTACGACCAACTAACTTGCTCTTCCCTTATAATATTAAGGGGTATGCTATGTGACGTCATATTACATAATTATGGAATAATAAAATGAGGATTATTAGATCCTCGTCACGTCCATATCGAGGTTGGAGTAGTCTGCCAAGTCGAATTAGTTCTCATCGTCCCAACTCCCTGCCATAGTCATATGGGCGATTACAGGAGAGGAATGGACGAGGATTTACTAAGCGAAGAATTTCTTCAAGAAATCTATGCCTTCTTCCCCACGGACGGTGCTAGGTGTCGATGATCGAGTCGCCGATCTTACGAAATAAAGTAGAGAAAAATGGCACAGAGTTCTTGGGAGAGAATGGGATTGCTCTTTATTGATATGAACTAGCTATTACAGGGGGTGCCTACGACAAGGCAGTGGACTAATCCCTAATTACACTGAGCGTAATGTTTGCTATGCTATTCAATCAGACTTGAAACACAAATATAATGCTAATTGTCGTGCTTCAATCCCATCTGGAATGTGCGATCCATGCTCCGTCTTTAAATAACCTTTGAAGAGGCGGCAATTACTTCTGGAGAAGACGCCTATTGAGAATTGTTGCGACTAGTCAGAGCAAGGCGACAGTTGATGAAGTATTAACCGTTCGGCGGTTGAATGTCTGTGCGACACTCAACCGTATGATGGTTGTTTGTCAGTGTCTTGAGACTATGTAACGTTGCGTGGTATGGAATATACAACATGTGTTCCACTCATTACATGATAAACAATATGCCTGAAGTTAGATCTAGATACCAGTTCATAGCTTCCGCGAGCAGCTAACTGGTCGGAGACTAGGTACAAGACCTCATCCGACCAGGGTACCCATTACGTAACCTCTAGAATCCTTACGACCAGTGAGGTCATTAGCCTTAGGGATTACGATCATGAAGAAGTATGATCCTTTATTATGTATTAAAGTAATATATAGAGATTTTAATCCTCGTCAATAGGTTTCTCTTTCATGTATACGTACCTGGTTGTTTTCTTGGTCTTTAACTTGAAGCGTTCTAGAGCAAAGTCTGTTGTGCTTGCCTTCCTTTTCTTGTCAACCGATTTCACCGGTTCTGAACCGGTAGGGTTGGTTGCACCCATGACATCTCCCGACCTCTGGTCGAAAGTGATATCCTTGACCAGTTGGTCGAGGTCCCTGACTAGTTGGTTGGAGATGGTGTCTTCGTTAGTCTTGTCGACCTCCAGAACAGTTGCCCTAGTAGCAAGTGCTAGGTCGTGAACGATCGCCCTGGAGCTGATGACCTCCGTAGCTCCGGTCTGAGGATCTTCTTTCTCTCCCGTATGAATTACAATTCAAGTTTAATCAGGCGATGTAATTTTCCATCTAAATTATATATTATTTTTCTGCAAATGCTCTCTTTTACCTCTAGGAGACCATCGTCTTGTGCGATCTCTAAGCAGGAATCGGTCAAAACAACGATATAGGAAAAATCCTCGTCGAATTAGGTAAACCTCATCCCGACCACCTACATATTAGAGAAAAATTATATACAGATCGGATGATATATAAGAGATAAAGAAAAAGTGGCTATTT
Organism: Ampelocalamus luodianensis; assembly: GCA_036346255.1. Taxonomy (NCBI): domain Eukaryota; kingdom Viridiplantae; phylum Streptophyta; class Magnoliopsida; order Poales; family Poaceae; genus Ampelocalamus; species Ampelocalamus luodianensis. The sequence goes on along the minus strand of JAYEVH010000302.1, from coordinate 131,418 downwards.
ACCTTGAGTCTTCTTAGTCTCTCTTCTTTAGAGACGATGGCCAATATACCCAAGAATGCGGCCTTGATATCAGGCTCCCTGGTGCAGATCATTTTGATCCGCTCTCTGACTTCATCTGAGGAAAGGACTTCAAAAAGACAAAGAGATTTCAAGGTTAAAAAAATAATCAACTAAATAGGCCATATTGGTCGGAGTTTTTCAAGACTTACCATCCTTTGCGTCCTTGATTGCTTTGTCACAACCATTATACCAGAGCAGGGAATGCTCTCGGAGTTTCAACGGACTAGTTTAGTGCATGGAAAAGTCCCTAACCACGTGCCGAGCAATCAATCCCTCGGCACTGAGGTCTCCAATAGCATCGACCACCCTTCTGACCCATCCTTCCTTCTTCTCGGTCGACCTCCACTTTATATCCTCGCTCGCCCTCTTACCGATGAAGTAGAGGCTGTCGTCCTTCGTGACCGTCATGTAGAACCAGTTCTTCTTCCATGACGACCACAAAGATTTTGAGTACATTTGGATGTACTCATCAGCCTTCTCGTCGTGGAGACGTAGCGAACACTCCCTAGGTCCGATCGCTGACTTCCCCGACTTCGTCATCTGGTAAAAATACCTGAAGACCTTCAAATTTGGTCAGATCCCTAGGTACGCCTTGCATAGATAGGCAAAGATGCTGATATGGCGATGGAGTTCAGGGCCAAGTTCACCAACTCAACTCCATAGTACTCCAGGACCCGAGATAGGAATTTGTGAGCCAGCAACCTGAGCTCGCACTCAATGTAGGCGAGGAAACTAGGGATTTCCCCTTCCTCACAGCTCGAAAAGTGTTCTCTAGCTACCGACCTCCACTTAATCAAATTCTTATGCGGGAGCATCCCAATCTCCTCCAGAGCCTTGAGCTTCTTATCGCTCAGCTGATGTAACATCCCAAAATCTCGCTTTCTCTAAAATTTAATTTCAAATTAATTAATTAAAATTTTCAAGATTTTATTTGGATCTTATTTGTATTTTATGTGTAATTCTGGATCGAAATCTCAAATTCCAAAACTCCATTTCCAATCTAAAATTCAAATCTCCAGAAAAATATTTGTTCCAATTTCTTGGTCAATTTATTAATTTGTTGCACTTCTCTTTTTCTAAAAAAATAAAAAAATGAATTCCGTCGGTCACCCATCCCAACCACTGCTCCCATAAGGCTCACTTAACTCTAAGCTATGCATGCATGCACTACCAACGTGAGTCTTGCATTCATTTGTCTATATCTCCCTCCTCTCCTTTTATCCTCTATTCTTTCTCTCTCTCCTATTCATCTTCTTCCTCACGGGAGTATCTCTCTCTGTTGCTTTATTTCTCTAACACAGCTCCATGGCCGACCGCCTCCTTGCCGCCCAACCCCACCCTCGCCACCTTCGGCCGCCGACGCCGCCCTCGCCGTCGGTTCCGGTCACCACCGCACCACTTCTCCTCCCCTCCCATTGATTTTGTGCAAACTGTAGAGCTTCAAATTGCCATTAATGGCTGCCACCTTCTCTTTTCTCATTTCTTCTCATTCAAAGCTTTAAATTCGAAGGAAGCGGCCGCATTAACCTCTCCCATGATGCTATGCCTTCATTGTGCAGACCAGTGATGCACCACTACCATTTCATCTGTTTCCAAATCAAACGTCATTGCCGTGATATCGTTATGCGTGCTTCATTGCCTACACGATGATTCGGCTCCCGATTGCGATTATATAAGGGCATGCTATCTCTTCTTTGATCCTTTGCTTTTCCTCTAAGCTTTAGATTCTTGAGATCATAGCAATCTCCTTTGTGATAGCTAATACCACCATTCTTCTTTGTTGTAAGCTTGGTAAGTCACCTCCTAGCAGGCTCTACCTAGCCATCCACACTGCCTTGGTCGACCTCGGCCACCTTGTAATGCCAACACCTTGAGATTCTCCTTGGTGCATGCTTCTATTTTACTTCTTTGCACATTGGTTTGCTACATTAGTTTGAGAAGAACATGAGCAGTGTTAGCTACTAGATAATTTTTCTTACTCGTTCTCTCTCCTCGGTCGGTCATTTCCCGAGCGACTACGTCGCGCGTGCCTCGGCTTCCTCTTCACATCCACAGATTTCGCTCCCCAAATATGGCCATTTTATTTTGTTCACTCTTCATGAATAGTGCCATGCAATGTATATACGTGCATGGTGTATGTACATACATGGTTTTAGTTTTTGGAGAATTGATTTTCTAGATTTTCGTTCGTTCTCATACGAACTCCGAATCCATCGATTCTTTCTCCTAAATTCTTCTAAATTCATTCTCTACCTCAGTATTTATTTTGTAATTTTTGGATTTTATTTATTTTCTGCTATTTATTTGAGTGCATTGCGTGTGTAGAATCAGGCGTCGTGGCGCAAGTTTGGACCAACGGAAGCTTTTACCTCCAACGTCACGGCGAGTCTCCTTTGACCACATTGAACCTATGATTTGTAAATCATATTTTCAGTTTAAAAGTTATGCAATGCTATTTAAATGATAAGTTAAGCGTAGGTTGTTAGTTAAAACCTAAAGTTTCTTTGCTATCATCCTTGATATTTGATGTCTGCACCTTTGTAACCTAGTGTAGACATTACGCATTATTGAATACAATTTTGCAGAATAGTTTATTCTGATGACTTGCTTAGACATGCTTCTGGCTTTATTTAACCTTTGGGGAGAAAAACCATTATTTACCCTTTATGCTTTCTTTGGAAAATGTATGACATTAGGTAATGTCGGTGTTTGGAAAATAAAATATAATGATGAAAGTATGTTTTAGACTTGGGTGGATGGTAAGATCGGTAGTGCAGCTAGAGCACGAGATCATGTATTGTGTTAGTTCCGCCCAAGTCATATTAAGGACCGGCGCTTGTGATTATTCAAGCGAGCACTACTGTACAACCACATGTCCAAAATGGGAGCGGACTGGCCAACTAATTAGCAAAATTTTGAGTCGGTTGTCATGGTTGTGTGTCTTTGATTCACATGGCGCAGAGGGGCCGAGAAGGCGAAACCTTAGCGGGCGGAACCGAGTCAAAAGGAAGCTTTGTAAAAGCCTTGTGATGTTCTCTCCTTGATTCACGTCAAAGGAAGCGTGTGGTATATCGAGCGATCATCTCTTGTGGGTCAAGCTGTACAACCTCTGCAGTGTTAAAAACTATTCGAATAGCCGTGCCCACGGTCAAGGCGAGCAAGTGCGTTTTCACATGGTAGATTTTGGTTTTGATTTTAAAGAGTAAATTTTGAGAGCAGGGGCGGTTGGGACTCTCGGGTAGTTTACGCGACTAGAGCCGGTTAGGCGACTAGAGCCCTATTACGAAAACCTTAGCGGCTAGAGCCTTTATGCTAGTGGTTGGTAGCTAGAACCTCCACTAGTAATACAATTAAATTATTTATTGAAACTGCGTTTGTCAAATGTGCTTTGTGAAAAATTGTTTAAACTTAAAATTTTGCTTTGTGCAAAAGAACCTTATAAGCCTCATTTGTCAAAGCTATGCATATGCATGTTTCCCAAGACTCGTGAGTACTTTATGTACTCACATGCTACACTCATAATTAAATCTCGAAGCCTTCATCGACACGGAGGACTCACGACTACGCCGCTGTGGCTTTGGCGAAGGATACCGGAGTACTAGGTTGCGCTCCCCAGTCGAATGCCGGTGGGCACTTTGATGGGCCACTACTCGGAGTTTAATTTTTGTTGTTTCCGCTGCTGTAAGACTCAAGGTCTTTCGACCTCTTTTGTAATAAGTGGCCATAAGGCCGGTACTCAGTTGTTTATTAATGTTATTCGTGATTGAATTTGTTATCAACAATGTTTCCACTGTGTGCACTAGCTACGATCATGGGGTGGTGCGATATTACCTGAGGGTTCGGGTTAAATCCGGTCCGACGGTGAGAAACCAGCCACTTAGTGATCGAGTCCGACATGGTTAGGTTTAGAACAGTGGTCGGAGAAGGATTTGGGCGAGTGGAACAAAGGAGGTCAGAAGAAATTCTTAGCAAGAAGATGAAAGGGGTAGAAGGAAATCTGGAAGCGTAAAAACCCTAAAGCCTAGTGCAAGGGGGATTTTATAGCCGCGGTTCCTTAATTGCAATCGGGAGTTACCCAAAAGTCCAACGAACAAAACCTTTTCTCCAACGGACAGAAAAACTCTTCGGTTCCCTAGACAGTTTCTCAACTTTAAAGTGAATACAGACCACCTCGTATGTCATGGCATTAAATGAGGGTTTGCCCGATACGACTTCATCGGGAGGAAGTGTTCACATGACCAATTCATTTAAAGTTCGGGCTAGCTGACGAGGATTAAAATCTCTATGTATTACTTTAATACATAATAAAAGACTATATGTCTTCATGGTCGTAACCCCTAAGGCTAACGACCCCTGTGGTCATAAGGATTCCAGATGATACATCGTGGGTACCTTGGTCGGATGAGGTCCTGTACCTAATCCCCGACCAGATAACTACTCGTAGAAGCAATGAACTAGCATCTGGATTTAACTCCAAGCATATTCCTTACCGTATGATGAATAGAACACATGTCATATTTGCTCCATACCACGTGACATTTCATGGTCCTAAGACATTGACAACAACCACCATGCAGTTGAGTGTCTTACAGACATCATCCGCCGAACGGTTGATACTTTATCAACTGCTGCCTCGCTCCGACTAGTCGCAACACTTTCAACAGGCTCCTCTTCTAGGAGTAACTGCCACCACTTTGATGGTTATTTAAGGATGGAGCATAGAGGAACAAAGGCATCAGATTGGAGCACGACAATCAGCATTAGATTCATATTTCAAGTCTAATTCAACAGCATAGCAAGCATTATGCTCAGTGTAATTAGGATTATGTAACAGCCCAATTTTAAAATTTCAGTAAAAATTTAAATTTATTTATGTTTGTGGAATTTTCTAAAATTTTAAAAGCTTTTTATAAATATTTTAAAAAGCCAACATAAAGTTGGAAATAATTTTATTAAGTCCAAAATAAGTATGGAAATTTCTGTGAATTTTTCCATAATTTTTGGAAGAGTTTTGCTATTTTCTAAAGCTTTATTGAATTACCAGAATTAAAACAAATAGAAAAAAACAACGGCCCGCATGCACCCCGTTCCCTCCACGTCGCCGCAAAAGACCTCAACCACTGGATCCTCATCCAATGGCCCACCGCCGTCGTCTTCCTCGTCGTCTTTCCCGCGCGAGTTTCTCGCTCGGCCGCCATTGCCACCCACGTCCGAGCTTCGCTAACGGCTCAATCCCAACGCTCGATCTTGGCGTGTGCGTGCGAGACGCGTCCACCTCGCGCGTTTTCCCCCGTCTCCCCTCTTCTCGCGCGGTTTCGCCCGATGCCGCAACCGCCGCGCCGACCCCACCTCCCCACGCCTCGAGCCTCCCGGCCCCTATAAAAGGCACCACGGGAGGCGCATCTACGCTCTCATCTCATCTCCTCAACTCTCATTCCGCTTGAGCTCTACCGCCACCGTGTCGTGAGTTTAGGGTTTTTCGCCGCCGGAAAAACTTCAAGTTTCGCCGCGTCGATGTTGCCAAGCCGCCGTGGTCTGCGTCGCCGTCTTCACCGACCACGAGAGCCACCTCGGGGACCCCTTCATCGCTCCGGGCGCCACCGGAACTCCGTTATCGTCAACACCGAAACTCTCGCGCCAAAAGCTGCGCGGTCAACTCCGGCGACCATTCGCGTCCAAAGCGGTACCATCGTGTTCGCATTATCCCCTCTACAATTTGCGACCACTCACCTCGCCGGAGAGCCGCGATCGCCGTTGTCGTGCGCGCCGAGTCGCGCCGTCAAGATGACATGGCATGGCCACCTCAGCAGCCGGGTCGACATGGATCTGGCGTGGCGCCGTGTCAGCGCCCACGCACGCGCCGCGTGGCACGGTCCACCGTGCCAATCTTCCTGAGGCTTAGTGGGCTTGGTCCACATGGGCCGTGTGTATGACACAAGGGGCCCACATGTCAGAAATCGTTTTATTTAAATTTAATTCTGAAAATTCAGTGCTGATGTCATCATTGCGCAATAAATTGATTTTCCTTTAGAAAAATAAATCCAGAAAATCTAATAAACTCTGAAATTAGGTTTTAAATAGATTTAAACTTCAAAAATTCATAACTTTTGCATCTGAACTCCAAATTGGGTGATTCAAATTGCAAAATTTATATAAAATTATAATCTAGCTAACTAAACCAAAATATTTCAATTTGGAGTTATTTTGAACTATGTTTTTGAATTTATTTGAATTTGAATATTGAATTTGTCGTTTTTTTACGTTTAGACTTCGACGACCCCGGAGAGTTCGATCAATCTGAAGATTTAGAATTCTAAGACATCGACCAAGGCAAGTTACACCATTGACCATATTGCCCCTATTATTTTAAGTTATTTTTAGTTTTTAAATTATTTATCGCATGCATATGTTGTTATAAATATTTTAATACCCTGTTTTACATATAGTTAATTCCATGAGTTATTGTATGGCCAATTTGAATGTTGTATCTGACAACCTTGATACCATAGGCAAGATATTACCAAAATTAAATATATGCTTAGCCAAGCTTAGTTCATATTTACAGAATTTGGGAGGGTTTACACCAAATTTCTATAAAATGTTTCAAACTTGACATTGTGGTATTGTTTTACCACATGGGTTTATAAATGGAGTTTCATTCAAAATAAAATAAAAAATGGGTTTGGACTTGGCGAAATGGTGAATGGAGGGTGCGAGGTTTATGCAGGATTGATCTCAGTTAAGATTAAGGCCCATGGGTTGTAGGAATGGCCTTAAGTCAATTGAGGACCGGTCTTTGAGCAGCTTAATGCTATGCCTTAACCGTACTACCACATGTCTGTATGGCGAGATTTGGCTAACTAATCGTGATGTTCTAGTATATTTATGTCAAGTGATTATGTGGGTGTCGGTTAGGCGTTTTATTCCCACTTGGCGTAGAGGGGCTTCGGAGGGCAGTTAGTCAAAGGCGAATCCTTAGCGGGCATGAGTATATTAGGGCGAGAACATTGTAAAGGCCTCATGGTAATTGCTCGATCCTGCGCCTACGGAGCGTGAATTGGCGACATAACGAGCATGTCACCTCGTGTGGGTAAGTTGTACCAACTCTGCTGAGTAGAAACTATTCGAATAGCGCGTCGCGGTCATGGACATGCTAAGCGGGGCCACTTAAAGTTAGCATTGTTTTTGGTTTTTAAATGCTAAATTAAAATTTTGAGGATGGTTAATCCTTATGAAAAATTGGGTGGGAAGCCAAGTGTTAGGAGGGGATCCTTCACTAAAACATTGGAGGTTATCCACATTGTAATATTGTCATTTCAAAGTATGATTTTAATCTTAGTATAAAACTGCCTTAGAAAATACTATGCCTATTTAAACTGAAAATGTTGTTTATGCAAAACAACCCCTGCCATACTCATTGTTACCTTATGCATGCATTTAAATTCAATATTGGGTGTGACTTGCGAGCACGGAAGTTGTGCTCATCCTTCTTTGAATAAATCTTATTCGGAGAAGACTTCTACAGCGGTGAGGACACGGGCGAGTAGGCCTTTTGACCAGACGATTGCACATGGCGCATGGTGTAGCTCCCACTATTATATTGTTTCCGCTGTGTTTATCATTTGACATTTGATATTATTATTTCAGACTCATTGTATTAAACAATTATTTAATTAATATCATTTATACTTTCGTGATATGAATGTGATATCCATTTTGTGAGGCGTATGCAGTTGGAAATCACGGACCGGCGTTTGAACCTGAAGAGTCGGGATCCTTCGTTCCCGGATTAGACAAAAAGTAATATCGAGCCATATCGTTGTGGAGTCATAGCTCACGGTAGAATTGGTAAAGACCATTAAGGACTATTTTCAAAAATTTACAAATTATTTACCTGTCTTCCAGAGTCGTACTCTTCCTTTCTCTATTAAAAAGATTTCTAAACTCTTGTCTCTCTAAAAATTGTAGATGGCAGAGAGCGACCCGTATCTCCCATGGAGTCTGTTGGAGAATGGGCGGATATCCTATGGAAGATGATCGACATCGAGTTTCACGAAGAGACCCACATACCAGGATACAAGTATATCGTGGGACAACGGGAGGCGCCGGAGAGTGGAGGTTATCCTCTACTAACTTGGCGCGAATCGTCATTCCACATCTTCGACACCCCAATGCGTCGGGAGACTTTTGAGGGCGGTATCGGGGCGCAAGAAAGCCGTCCGCCGACCCGCTACACCTCAGCGCCACTTTGGAATCGCATTCAGTACTACCCCATGCACATCCCCACCGGCTGGCGGTGCCTTGGCTCGATCGAGAATGAGGATATCTGGAGATCACCCACCAGTGGAGTTAGCCAAGGCGATGGATTACGCCTATGGCAACACCACAGACAGTGTATCTTGTTCGGGGAGGCTAGAAGCTGCGAGGAGAAGTTGAAGCGGCCAAGCTGAATTGGCTCTGTCAAGAAGGGCCAAGCGATGCACTGCAACTCCCGACTACACCCATCCACCCCATAGATGTTTACTTCCACCATTTTAGATATTTGCTTTCCCTTTAGTTGTCAATTAGCTGCGAATTATGAGCTACTAACCTACATGGTAGCCATAATCAAATGAATAAAATAAAGAACTACTTTGAAAAAGAAATTTGGATTCTTTGTCTTGTAATTGTGTGCTTTTTGGGCTAATATAAATTTACTCTCCCTTAGTACAACCCTTTCTTCTTTTTCCTAAGTCTTTGGAAAATTCAACAGATGGTAGCCACCGCACGGGAAGTGGCAGCGTCCAAGGCCAGAGCAACGAAAATGTCGACCATCAGGAGCAACCTGTTCAGCAGCCTCCCCCATCGCGAGCAGCAGGACCGGATTGGCAACAAATGATGGCCAATCAAACTCACCTCATCGACTTGCGGCCCGATCGCTCGGCAACTCTCGAACATACAAGCGCGGCGGCTAAGCGCGCGCAACTCGGGCACCGGCACACCCTCCTTAGCGGGTGACCATGCCGAGTTCATGCGTATCGTCCTCGACCTTCTCCGGCACCGAGCCAATGGATCACGGCGATTGGCCGTGCAATCGATGGCGGACATCGCGCGGTGCGGACCGTGAGAGGTCTGTTCGCCTCTCACCACTCAACGGACGGCCGGAGTGGTAGGACAACTTTTGCATCACCACGCTAACGCCAGGGCCATCTTGTGGGGCGAACGTCGAGCTTTCGTCATGCCCACATCCTGCGGCGGATGGCGTTGAAGAAGAAGGAGTTTCATGCGCCGTCAAGAAATCGCTCGGTGGCGAGTACCTCCGCAGTTCAACCGGTGGCCGCTCGCCCCGTCGATGTAGCGGGACGAGGACCGGCGAGAGAGGTTCATGGAAGGGTGAGCAGCGACATCTCCGTCCGGCTAATCTCTCACAACTTCACGACTTTCGCGGTTGGTGGACAAGGCGTCCGCCGAGAAGCCAAGCATCATGAGATGGAGAACTTAAGCGGAGGATGGCGCCCGAGTTCAATGCGGGAGGCCTTCCCAAGCCTCGATTCATTCGACGCGGCCACCACGGCGTGAAAGTTCGATCTTCCACCTCCGAGTTCGATCGCGCGAACCAACGCCCCAACACCTCCAACTTCGCGGCGCATCAGCTGAGGGCAATTTCAGCAAGAGCTCCGCTCCTCGGTGCGAGGTGACTTGTTTTCCTTTGCAACGAAACAGGCCATTATGCCAACAGATGCCCCAAGAAACAGCAAGCAGCAGCATCTGCCAAATCAACACCAGGAGCCACAGTCACCGGCGGCACTACAAAGCCGTCAGGCCAGTTCATCAAGGGACGTGTGAACCACGTCACGGCCGAGGAAGCCCAGGCAGCACCGGACGTCGTCATTGGTATGTTTCTTGTCAATTCAATACCAGCTTCAGTGCTATTTGATTCCGGAGCTTCGCATTCTTTTGTATCGAATAAGTTTGTGGGCAAAAATGGGTTACCTATATCTTCCTTAATCAACCCTATGATAATCCATTCTCCGGGCTCAGAAATGAGAACTAGTTCTCTGTGCCCGAACCTCACTCTTGAAATATCCGGAGTATCCTTCCTAGCAGACTTAATAGTCTTGCATTCCCAAGGTTTGGATGTCATTCTCGGAATGGACTGGTTAGCCAAGAATCATGGACAAATAGATTGTGCCAATATGTCTATCACTCTCACTAATGAAGAAGGAATTTCAGTCGAGTTCAAACCCAAGACCTGCACCAATGGAAGTTCTATTCTCACTAGCATGAAGGAAGTGAAACTTGAAAATATACCTGTAGTTCGAGAATATGCTGATGTCTTCCACGATGATCTACGGCATGCCACGGATCGGGGCGTAATGTTCTTAATTGACTTAGTCGGGGCGGCTCAATATCGAAGCGACCCTATAGAATGCCGGCTAATGAGTTAGCGGGGTTGAAGAAGCAGTTGAAGAATTGCGAAGCAAAGGGTACATCCGACCCGACTCATCACCTTGGGAGCACGGTCTTTGTTGCGTCAAGAAAAGGACAATAGCATGAGGATGTGTGTTGAGTCTGAATCACTCAATGAGGTGACTATCAAGAACAAGTATCCGTTACCCAGGATAGATGATCCGCATTCGACCAAGCGAAAGAACAAGTGTCTTCTCGAAGATTGATTTGAGATCGGCTATCCTGCTGAAGATCGGACGGAAGATATTCAGAAGACGCCTTCACCACGGATATGGGTATGCGAGTTCTGATGATGTCTTTCGGTTTGTGACAGCGCCTTCTTATTTCATGAATATGATGAACAAAGTGTTTATGGAATTCTTGGATAAGTTTGTGGTTGTTTTCATCGATGACATTCTCATCTACTCGAAGGATGAAGAAGAACACGAGAAGCATATCAGAATGATATTGAACAAGCTCAGAGAGCACCAACTCTATGCCAAATTCAGCAAAAGTGAATTTTGGCTAAGACAAGTGGCATTTCTTGGACATATTGTGTCAGTAGGAGGAATTGCAGTAGATCCTGCCAAGGTTGAGGCAGTGTCAGATTGGAAGCAACCCAGGACAGTCACCGAAGTGAGAAGTTTCCTTGGACTAGCGGGTTATTACCGCGAGTTCATAGAAAATTTCTCTAAGATTGCAAGACCCATGACTCAACCGAAGAAGGAGAAGAAATTTGGTGAACGGATGCACGTGAAGAAAGTTTCCAAGACACGAAGGAGATTAGTCTCGGCACACATGTTAGTTTTACGATATCCATAAAGATTTGAGATCTTGCGGCGCATCCCGGCAAGGTCTCGGATACGTATTAATGCGGGAAGGCAAGGTAGTAGCTTATGCATCCGAGCGATTGAGGCCACCTGAAGGAAATTATCCGACACATGATCTTGAGTTAGCAGCGATTGTGCATGCTTTGAAGATCTGACGACATTATCTCATTGGTAATCACTGTGAGATTTTCACGGATCACAAGAGTCTGAAATATATCTTCACGCAGGCAGAATTAAACCTTCGGGAAACAAGATGGCTAGTTGATAAAAGATTATGATCTTGGAATTCACTATCATCCGGGCAAAGCAAATGTAGTTGCAGATGCCTTGAGCAGAAAGGCCTATTGTAACACTATGATGGTACAGAAGGAGCAACCAGAACTACATGAAGAATTGAAGCGTCTAAACTTAGAAATTGTCAGTCAAGGTTGTGTGAATGCTTTGGAAGTACAACCAACTCTTCAAGGTCGGATCAGAGAAAAGCGGCTAGAAGATGATGACATCAAGGAGATCAAGAAGAATATGCGAAGAGGCAAGGCTCCGAGTTCGCGAAGATGAACAAGGAACTGTGTGGTTTGGGAACCGCATTTGTGTACCTAACCAGCGAGGAGTTAAAGCGATCAATTCTGAAGGAGGCTCATGAAGCGCCTTACCATTCACCGGAAGCACCAAGATGTACGAGGATCGAAGGAGAAATGCTGGTGGAGTCGCATGAAGCGAGAAATTCTTTGAGTTAAATGCTTTCTTTGTGATGTTTGTCGTGAGTTAAGGCGAGAACATCGAGACCAATTTGGATTATTGCGGCCACTACCAATTCCAGAATGGAAGTGGGAAGAAATTGGCATGGATTTCATCACGGACTTCCTAGGACCCAATCGGGATATGATTCTATCTGGTGATAATTGATCGGTTGACCAAAGTAGCTCACTTCATCCCGTCAAGACTACATCGAAGGTTACCGGTTAGCGAGTTATATGTGACTAAGATTGTTTGTCTACGGTGTACCCAAGAAGATGTGTGTAAATGAGGTTCCCAATTTACATCAAGATTTTGGCGAGTCTACATGAGCGTTAGGGACGAGATTAAACTTCACCTGACCTATCATCCTCAGACAGATGGCGGACGAGCGCACCAACCAAGTTACGGAAGATATGCTCAGAGCCCGTGCCACGGAATTTGGACAAAGTTGGGACAAGAATTTGCTGGTATGCAGAATTCTCGTATAACAATAGCTATCAACCTAGTTTGCAAATGGCTCCTTTTGAAGCATTGTATGGCGAAAATGCGAACTCCATACGTGGGATGAAGTAGGAGAACATCGACTCTTTGGACTGAGTTAATCAAAGATCAGAAAGTAAGGTCAAAGCTATAAGGAACATCGAAAGTGGCACAAACAGACAAAAGAGTTATCTTGATAACCGTCGAAGGGATTTAAACTTTGAGGTAGGAGACTTGGTCTATCTGAGTCACTCCACTCGGAGGAGTAAGAAGATTCGAACAAAGGAAAACTCGCGCCTGCATTTGTGGGACCATACAAAATTCTAGCCAAAAGAGGTGAAGTAGCATATCAGCTTGAGCTGCCAGAAGCCTTGTCAGCAGTGCACGATGTCTTCCATGTATCCCAGTTGAGGAAATGCATGCAAGCGCGAGAAGACCACACACTCCTGGAAAGTTTTGATCTCCAAGAGGATCTCACTTATGTGGAGCGACCCATCAAGATTCTGGATGTCGCAGAGCGTGTCACCAGGAGCAGGATAATTCGATCATACAAGGTGCAATGGAGTCATGTCAGAACCCGGGATTAATATCCAGGATCCTCTGTGCATTTCTGGACTAGTCCCATGATTAGTAGCTAGTCCACACAGTAAACAAAATGATAACAAATTCATATCACAACTTTATTAATAATTAACAACATAGTTGATTACAAAGGAGGCTTACAGGCCCACAATAAAATAAACACAGCGGAAGATGAAGATGTAGTAGGGTCCAGTTAATGCGCCACGAGGCAATCAGTGGGGAAGCGGCCTAGTCGTCGAGATCCACATCAGTAGCAAAGTCCTTCTCCTCTGAAATTTTGTTTGCATAAGCAGAATGAGCACAACTTCCGTACTACATAAGTTACACGTCAAATAACGAGAATGACATGCATATATGGATGTAACAAAGGGTGGCTTATATGGTTATTTGCATAAAGCGGCATTTTCTTTAAATCACGGTACTAGATTCCAAGCGGTTATTCTATAACTAAAGTTTATAAAATTCTCAATTTTATAGTCGGATAACGTTCACACATGAATGGTGAAGGATACCCTCCTATCACATGGTCGTTTGCCTAATTCCCATTTAGGTAAACCAGTTTTGAAGAAGTCCATTTCGACAAAATCAAAGTCTAACTTTGAGTAGTTACGCTAGCATGTCCATAACCATGGACACGGCTATTGAATAGTTTTACACTCTGCGAGAGGTTATGCGGCTTTACCCACATGACAAGACTTCTCTAGTTTGTCAGGCATATATCTATGCTACCGCTCACTACCTTTGGTAGCGGTCTGAAGCACGATGTCGAGCCTTTACAATGTTACTGTCTTAATGTATTTATGCGCTAAGGTTTCGCTACCATTGGGTGGCCATCCTCGGAAGCCCCTCTTGCGCGGATGGGTCTAATGTCGACCAACGCCCATACCAACAACATAGCACAAGCGACACTAAGACATTACAAATTATTTAGCCAAGTCCGCCCATACGGGACATGTGGTGTGCTGTTAGGCGTAGCATCATGCGCTCGAACCGGTCCTTAAGCGGCAGGCAACTTTCCATAAAATCACAGGCCTTAACCCTAACGATTAAGCGTGCATAAACTGCACCACCAATCATCCATTCCGCCAAGTCCAAACCATCATTTTATTTTATTTTCCGAGTCATTTGTAAAACTCCCATGACACACTGATGCCAAGGGTACAATTTAAACAATAATTAATTGTTGGCTGAAATTTCCCAAAAACAAGTTTGGTCTATAAGCATAGCTAAGCAATACATTCTTCAAATGATCCTAGTTCATACTATCGTATCAACCAGGTTTTATCTAGGGTGACAATGTGTTTGATTCAATATCAACATTGGCCATACAAAGGATTCAGGTATAACTATGAATTTGAAAACAGAGATTTAAATTCCTGAATATAAATAAGCATGGAGTAATAATTTAAAAATAGAATATAAATAATTTAAAATAATGGGATTAATATGATCAAGGGTATAACTTGCCTTGCTTGTTTACTCGTTGTTCTCAAACGGCGTCGCAATCCGGTCGTCCGTAGTCGTCGAAATCTATACGAGTAAACGATCCGAATTCAAATAATATTCAAATAAAATCCAAATAAAATCCAAAAATTATAAAATAAATACTTTACAGAAGGTATCGACTTTATATTAATATAGGAATTTGAAACGACGGAATCGGAGTTCGTATGAGGGAGAACGAAATTCTGAAAGGTTGAAAATCACATGAAATGATAGAATTCCGAAAATACTATTCACTAGAAATTGTGTTTCGGATTGACTGGGAACAAAGAAAAAGTTTTATAGACATGGCGAGGAAGTATGATGTAGAACATGTCGAGGCGAACTCAACGCCGCGAGCGGTTCGGCGGAAGACATCGGATGGTGGCGGGCAGCGACGAGACGACAACCGGGTTAACATCGCCGTTCGGGCAAGCGAAAGGGAGTTAACGGGTGAGGTTTGTGGCGATTTGAAGGAAACAGCGGGGAACGCATAGCGCTCACCATGGTTGGGGTGGAACAGCGCAAGGTTGGCGGTGGCGAGGAGAAAGCGGCGCGCAAAATGGAACAAATAAATCGAGAAATTGAATAAAATCTAAAATTACAAAATAAATACGTAAGTAGTGGATGAATTTAGATGAACTTAGAAGAAAGAATCAACGGATTTGGACTTTGTATGGAAGAGAACGAATTTATGGAAAATCAATTCTTATTAAAAAAATGGAAGCTATTAGTGGACTAGATAACTTGTGCAGAGAATCGATTTATTGGACAACGAACATGTGGTGTGTATGACGTGTGGGCGTCTTGTCATTGACACAAAGAAAATAAAGAAAGCTGAAAACAATGGGATTCACGAGATTCGAACTCGGGACCTATGGCAAAAGGGCTAACTTGCCTCCTCTAACCAATGAGCCAACATGCTTGCGTGACAAATACACTAAGCCAAAATAAATGGAGAGAGCAGAGCTTCAACCAACCGGAAAAGCGAACGGAGGCCAAAGGCGGAGCTCGCCATGCGATGGCACGGTGCGAGAAAGCGAGGTGGCCTTCAAGCATGAAAATGGGAGCTCATGGAGTCCCTCTACCCATTGGAGGCGCGGCTCGGCGGCGAACCATGCGGCGGCGGTGGCGCGGCATGGAGCGCGGCGATGGCGGCGCAGACGGCGGCGGCGGTCGATGGCGCGGAGGCGAGTGTGCGCACGGATGTGCGCCGCACGGTGATGGTGTGCAACTTCGGGAGGCGGAGATGGCGGAGAAGCGGCGCGACGATGGCCGGCGGCGGAATAAGGCACGACGGTGGCGGCGTCGCTCGGCGAAAAATTGAACAAATAGAGTTGCACTAGGTAGAGTGAGCGATGGAGATCGTGCGATGGCGAATTGAACTTTGGCTTACGGAGGCGACAAATCGGCGATTTGGGTGGCGGCCGTCATTCGGAAAAACGAAAATGCAATGTCCTTGGTGCTCCGGTGGATATGAGACTTGGAGGGGATGTAATGGGGTAGAAGAGATGTCGGTACGCCAATTTATAGCCTCTCCCGTGAATCGAATCGCCGGGAACACGAGTGATTAACGACGGCAATTTCGGCTACAGTTTCGGTTTTGAGGTTAATGACGAAGAAAACGGCAAATTGACTGATGAGCTGCGGTTTCAGGGGCTTTGAATGCACCGAGGTAATGGCGCAGTGATTACGGGTGCAATGTTTTAAGCGGAATTGAATTTGGTGGTCCGGCGAGAAGAGCGGGAAGAAATGTAAATCTTGTGTTATGCAGTGTTTTGGATGGCCCCGGACATGTACAGCGTCTGAGGTGGAAGAAAGGTAGGAGAGAGAGAGGGAATAAAGGAATAAAGAAGGGAGAATTATTGATTGAAATAAGAAAAGCAAGATGGTAGTGCATGCATGGAAAAGCTTGGTGGTTAAGCCTTGCATGGGCTTGGGCAGTGCATGGATGGGTGACCGAATGGGAACCCATTTTTTTATTTAAATTATTATTTTTTTCCGAAATTACTGTTCACTATTCATGAGGTTACGGTCCGAATGATTTCCCTGATTTTTGGATTTTAAATAAATCAATAAATCAAATAGATTTTTAGAAAATAGCAAATAGAGTCCAAAAATTCTAGAAAAATTCACAAAAATACCTTGAATTATTTTTGACTTAATAAAAATAATTCCAACTTAAAGTTGGCCTTTATTTTTGTACAGTAATTATTTTATATTATGGTAAATAGGAAAAACCTCTTTTAATTTTTGGAGAGGAGGTTCTACTGCTCTTGGTCCCATAATTTTTGGAGCCTCTAGGCAAAAGTTCTATTCGTTTGAAATTTCCAGAGAGTTTGCGGATTTCAGAGTTGGGATTTTGGCTAAGTCCGTTGGTGGCAGTGAGACCGGCCATCTGTTGGCGATCGGGCGGCGGTGCTGATCGAACCGGTAGTGGTGGCGGTCGGTAGTTTTAACTTGTTCGTTAGCCCGTGGGGCGGCGATGTTTGCTTGTTAGGTTAAGTTCATTGGTTTCATGGCATATGTGTTGCATGATGCATGTTTTGACTAATGTGGGTCAAGTTGTGAAGAACTTATTCCGGATTCGATTTGCTTGTCTATTGTTATGCGAGTTGCTTGGTGGTCGCGACGGTCAGCAGTGAGGATGATCGGGACTAGGCTTGGAGAGTGAGGTTCGAGCGATCGGCGATGCGGGTGAAACTGCGGACTCAAGTATGGTGCAAGATGGACAAAGGTGGTGAGCAGGCGATTCGGTCGGCCGGTTGATTCAAGCGGCACGGGGTCGATGCAAGTGCCATGGTGGTTTCGGTGGGGCGGATGGGAGAAACTTGCCGACATGATGAGAGCCGTTGGATCAACCTACACGTGGCGAAGCAGCGAGTGCTTCACTGTCTGGACTCGGTCTTGGAGAAGGACCGAGAAGAGTATTTTGGTAATCTTACCAAATACCGCCTTGGCGACCTTTTCCCAACCAGCAGCGCAAAACGGTGCGTGGAGAAGCGGATTAGGTCAAGAGGAGATGAAGACGACGCTTTAAAATGCGTGCGTGTGTGACCCGTTTGTGTTGGGCCTTAACGGGAGCCCATTAGGGTCAATCTTCTAGAAGGTCTAAGCCTCCACTATAAATAGAGGAGGGGGGGTGGCTGCACCCCCTCAACCCTTTCATTGTGTTTGAAACCCTAGTTTTGCTTAGGGAGAGGATTAGTGGAGGTTACAGTTCTAGAGAGTTTTGATTTGATTTCGTACTCATAGATTGAGCTTTGTCCTCCATTGATGGAGTGGCTGTAAACCCAAATCATATCAAATCAATCCAAAGAAAGTTCTCTCAAAGATAAGTCTATTTGCTTTCTTTCTTTTCATTTGGTGATTTGGGGTCTTTCTTTGATCATGAGTTTTGCTTGGTTTCTTCTCTTGATCTAGCTTGTTTGTGACATGTGGGAACACATCTAGAATCATCTTGATCATCAATCACCCACGAGCAAGTCTCTAGATCATATTTTCGTTTTGACTCGATTTTTGAACAACCTTCACTCAAATGGAGAAAGGTCTGAACTTTGGCAAGGATCTTCACGATTGTTGCTTGGAATAGGTTCCTGACATCCTTGAGAATGTGTGTGTCAAGTTTCATGAGGTTTGGACGCACGAATCAAAAGTTAGCTCAATTTGCGTTTTGGTTTTTCGGGCTAATTTTACTGTTCATCGAGCTAGAGGTCTGACCACCCGTGGGAGAGGTCCGACCGCTAGGCCAACCGGTCTGACCACCCCCGTGAGAGGTCAGACCGCCTGTGACTTGGTGTTTTGAGTTTTTGTTGCTTTTGCTTCGGGGTTTTGAGTGGATTCAATACAAGTCTTCCACTATGCTTGATTGATTGATCTTCATAGCTTTCATAGCTATTGGAGTGAGATTCGTATTGAATCTAATTTGGGAGAAAAAGATATCGTGCTCCTATTCACCCCCCCCTCTAGTCGCCTTTTCGGTCCAACAAGTGGTATCAGAGCGAGGTTAGTTCAATCTTGATCTTAACCAGTCACTGAACTTGGCGATGGAGAAGTACTCAACCAAGCCGCATTTCTTCGATGGGCTCGACTATACCTGTTGGAAGAACCGCATGCAAGTCTTTCTTGAAAGCGAAGGACAAGCTATATGGGAGGTTGTTGAGTCTGCTATTTGCCAGAGTTGCTCTGCAGGCGTTAGGCATTTATTTGGCTAGCAACAACAAGGCAAAGAACCTTCTATATGCTGGGCTTGCTAGACAAGAGTATGATCGGATTTGCAATCTTGAGACGCGCCGAGATTTGGAACACCCTCGAAACCTACCATGAGGTTCGTCCCAAATCAAGAAATGCGCCAAATGGTTTTCAAGCGTGAGTATAACAAATTCGAGATGCGTCCTGGAGAGAGCATCGATGACATTTTCAGTCGCTTTAACAAAGTAATGAATCAGTTGAAAGTTGTTAATATTGAATATTCTCAGTCTGAAAATGCTACCCATCTCTTGGATGCAATCAACACCAGGAGTGGGAGATAAAGGCTACCGCCATTGAGGAAACGTTAATCTCTCTGATCTGACTTTGGAGCTGCTCTATAGCAAGCTCAAGACTCATGAGATCCAGAGGGGTAATCATTCCAAGAAGGAAAATATGGCTTTGGTAGCAGACTCGCTCATGAGAGCTTCTAATGGGTCTTGTGAGTCCTCTTCATTTCTTCTTCTCTTGCGTGTTTATCGCTATTCATGAAGAAGAACTTGAGAGTCTTCTGAGCGAGTTGGCTCTCATAATTAAAAGGTCACACGTGCCTATAACAATGTGAGAAACAAGAAGCGACCACGTGACTTGTTATGAGTGTGGAGAGCTCTATCATATCTGGCAAATTGCCCTAATTTGAAAGGCAAGAGCAACCACAAGGAAGAAGCGACTTGGAAGAAGCCTCAAGGGTACAAGTCCAAGTTTGATCTTGCCAAGCTTAAGAAGGTTGTTCACGGGTCTTTGCCACTCTTGGAGAGCAATCCTTGAGCGATGTGGACTCCGGGAGCGAGGAGGACAAAGAGGAGGAGCTTTCTCAAGACATGAACAAAAGGAAGGCTAAGGATTTCACCGGCATGTGCTTCATGGCCGACTCCGTCGACATCGATGACAATGAGGTACCTCCCTCCTATGATGACCTTTCTGCTAGATGTGATAATCTCTTTGAGCAACTCTTGAGTCAGGATAAGGCTTTAGAAACTACAATGGCTAAGAACAAGGACTTAGAGTCACAAGTGGATAATTTAACTCTAGAACTTATAAATGCTAAGACTCTTGAATCTCATGAATGTTCATCTTGCCATGTCCTACACTATGAATTTTCTAAACTGCAATCTACTCATGATGTTGCCTTGCATCAATTTAAAAATGCTAGAACTGAGCTAGTTAAAGTTAAATCTACTCCTTGTGAAAAATGCTTAGAGTCCAAAGACAAGTTGGATGCTTACGGTAATGTGAAATCTAGTTTTGCACTTTACCTTAGACGTGAAAATGAAGTCAAAGATATCTTAGAAGCGATTATAGCTAAATATGCCAAGCTTAGGGACGGTGTTGAGTGCTACTACATGTGCTTTATGTCGAGCTCTTAAGCTTGAGGTTGCTCTTTATAAGAAGAGGTCTATGACTAAAACTTGTGATTCATGTGTTAACTTTAGAAAAGAAATTGCTTACCTTAATGATACATTAGAAAAATTTTCTAAAGGAAAAAAGCAGTTAAACATGATCCTTGACAAGTCAAAGACTCCTTATAAGAAGCAAGGGTTAGGATACAACTTTGCACAGGACAAATCTAAGGGCATTCAAATATTGAAAAATGGCTTAGTTGAATTCGATACCCAACCTGCCAAGATCATTTTCAAATCTCGAGTTTTGTCCAACCATCATTCGATCAAAAGGTGCTTCTCCCAGGGGTACCAAATACCATTGCACATATTACAAGAAGGATGGGCATTTAGTTGAGTTCTGTTGGCGTAAGTTGAAAAATGATAAGAAAATTTTTGCTAGAATCTCATCCAATCAACCTAGAGTTTTTATGAGACATGGTAATGTAGAAAAGAGGAAACCTGGGTTAGGATTTGTGCCACATGCTCATCATCATGCTCCTAGACATGATAACTCTCATGTTAGAGTAACCATTTCTCATAACATAATTTTAAATAGAATCAAGGATAGTACTTCTGCTTTGCATACTACTCCACAGGCGTGTGTCTCGATCTTTGGGTTCCCAAGTCATGTTTAAGCGACCCGATGTTGAGACACATCGATCTTTGTGCCTTGATTTTCGGGGTACAGCGGGAGGAAGAACATGTGGTTAAATCGACTCGGTTATTCCGCCACATGATCGGAGACTCAAGATGGTTCACCTCCTTCCGCGATCGACGGGTGATGATTTCATCACTTTTGGAGATAATACACAGGGCGGATTCAAGAGCAGGATCAATCGGGTGAGCGACAATTTCATCACGAAGGGCGTCGCCCTTGTGGACAAGCTCGAGTTCAACTTACTTTCTGTCTCACAGCTTCTTAATGATGGCTATGAGACTATATTAAAGAAGAATACTTGTCAGGTGCTTGATTCAGATGGTGAGCTCATTTTTGGGATTTATAGAGTTGCTAGGATCTTTGGAGCTGATTTTTCTGAATCTCTTGCTGGTTCTCTTAAATGTTTGATTACACCTTCTTCTGAGTTCTAGCTTTGGTACCGACGTTTGGGGTACATTGGTTTTGATCATCTGACGCGAGTTAGCAACCTTGATCTCATGAGAGGTTTGCCCAAACTCAAAGCTATCAAGGATGCTATATGTGCGCCTTGTAGGCATAGCAAGCAAGTTGCCGCCTCACACCCTTCAGTGATTATGGTCATGACCGACGGACCAGGACAGTTGCTTCATATGGATACTGTGGGTCTTGCTAGGGTTCAGTCATTCGGTGGCAAATGGTACATTCTTGTCATAGTCGATGGTTTTTCGAGATACACTTGGGTGTTCTTTCTTGCTTCGAAGGATGAAGCTTTTGGTCATTATCATGATCTTGTTCTTCGTTTGGCTTCTGAACTTCCGGGTGCCTTGAGAGCGATCCGTAGTGACAATGGCACGGAGTTCAAGAATGCCTCGTTTGCCTCTTTTTGTGCTGAGCGCGGAATTGAGCATCAGTTCTCTTCTCCACACGTCCCTCAACAAAATGGTATTGTGGAAAGGAAGAACAGAACCTTAGTCGAGATAGCTGGGGCGATGCTAGATGAGTATAGCACTCAGAGAGGTTTTGGGCGAAGCTATTGCTCTGACTTGCCATATTTCAATAGTGTCTTCTTGAGACCATTTTTGGGCAAGACTCCTTATGAGCTTCGATTTGGTAGAAAACCCTCAGTTTCTCACTTTCGAGTTTTTGGATCTAAGTGTTTCATTCTCAAGACAAGAAACCTAGATAAATTTGAATCAAGAACTTTTGATGATTTATTTACAGGTTATCACGCACATTCGAGGTTTTAGGGTTTTAATGTTGAAACTAACATTGTCCGGAGACATGCAATGTCACTTTTGATGAGACTAGCCTTAGAGCTAGATCAGATGTTTGGGTGACTTACGGTGTGAGAGAGCATTTTGTTGAAGAAGATGAGGATGAACGATCGCTCATCCACATTCTTGATGTTCTGTCCAAGTTGTCCAAGCTCGAGACACCTTTCATTGCTTCACCTCCAATTGAGGCTCTGTTGCATCTTCTTCATCAGTAAGTACTGCGGAGGTCGAAAAGATGTTGTAAGCCCTCGGCGCTCCACTTCACATTGAGCGTCATCCTCGATCGGATGATTGGTAATCTTCATGGCGAGTCACTCGCTCGGTATCATGATCGAGTCTCTACTCTCATTACGCATTTGTTGCTTCTTTGAACCCAGCGATATATCACATGCTTTATCGATTCTAAGCGGGTTAATGTCATGCATGAGGAGTTAGAGAACTTTGAGAGGAACAAGATGCAGGAACCTAGTAGAACCTCCTAGTGGTCATAATATTATAGGAACCGTTGGGTGTTCAAAAATAAACAAAATGAGGATGGTTACGTGGTTAGAAACAAGGCTAAATTTTGGTAGCTCGGGGTTTTAGCCAAGTTGAGGTTAGACTTTGATGAGACTTTTGCTCCTGTTGCTAGATTGGAAGCCATTCGTATTTTTCTTGCATTTGCTGCGTCTAAGGGTTTTAGGCTGTATCAGATGGATGTCAAGAGTGCCTTTATGAATGGTTTTATAGAGGAGGAAGTGTATGTTAGACAACCCCTAGGCTTTGAGAATCCCAAACATCCATATCATGTTTTCAAGCTATCCAAAGCCTTGTATGGTCTTAAGCAAGCCCCTAGAGCCTAGTATGATAGACTTAAGACCTTTCTGCTTAAGAATGATTTTGAGATGGGTAAGGTAGACAAGACTCTTTTCATCCTTAGGCATGGCAATGACTTCCTGCTTGCTCAGATTTATGTAGATGATATTATCTTTGATGGTTCTTCTCATGCTCTTATTTTCAGTTTTTCTGAGACCATGTCCAGGGAATTTGAGATGAGTATGATGGGAGAACTCAACTACTTTCTGGGCCTTCAAATCAAGCAATGCAAGGAAGGAATCTTCATCCATCAGACAAAGTACACTAAGGATTTCCTCAAACGCTTCGACATGGGTGACTGCAAGCCGATCGCCACTCCCATGGCGACTTTGACTGTTTTGGATCCAGATGAGGAAGGAGAAGCCGTGGATCAGCGAGTACCGCGATATGATTGGCTCCCTCACATACTGGCGGCCTCAAGGCCGGACATCCACTTGCGATGCGCTTTGTGCGAGGTTTCAAGCGTCTCCGAGGACTTCCCATCGCCAAGCCATTAAGCGCATCTTCAGGTATTTACATTCTACCCTTGAGTATGGCATTTGATATTCCTGCTCTTCGTCTTTGTCCATTCGGGGTTTTACGATTGATTTTGCGGGTACATCGGCTAGATAGGAAGAGTACCTCAGGCACTTGTCACTTCTTAGGCACTTGTCTTGTCTCTTGGTCTTCTAGGAAGCAATCTTCTCACTACTCTGACGTCATCACGAGCGGTTCGGAATCATCATCGCAGCGGTTGAGAACCGTGCGTGTTTTTATCGTCTGTGATAATCGGCGGTTATCACGAGAAGGTTAAAATAAATGCGTGATAAGTAACAACCTGAGCGGTTCTAATTAATAACATCGCGCGATATATGGATATCCGAGCGGTTATAATTACCAACGTCAGTACTATCCATATATCGAGAGCGGTTATAGTTACGAACGTGTCGTGATATATGGATATCACGACGGTTCTTAAATATCACCGTCAGTAATATCCATATATCACGAGCGGTTATAATTCTGACAAATGCGTGATATATCGATATCATAAACGGTGATAAATATGCGTCGTGATATCCATATATCCTGACGGCGATATTCTGAACCGTCGTGATATCCATATATCACGACGGCGATAGTTATGAACCGTGCGTGATAGCTCTTTCGACATATCTAATTTAATTTAGATTTTATTAGCCTCGAGGAATTGCTAGCCATGCCTCTGAAAACAAGCGGCGAGAAAATAGATACATTACGGATGAATCAATCATTGACACTCAAAGTGATCATTTAACTCAAAATCAATTAAACACGAATATGTATCAAATATTGTCGCTAGAGTTACAATTGAATTACAACTATTCAATGTGAATTACATTAATGAATCATTCAAGGTCATTCAGGGTGTTGGAGTAGTGAAACTCTCCGTTGGCGCTAATGATATCCGTCATGATGAAGGTGCGAGCTTCCCTCGAACATCAGAGATCTCTCTACGAACAAGTGAATCTAAATCTATATTGAAGATCTGTAGCTAGCAAGAGTGAAGTAGTAAGTATATATATTTAAATTTATAATTAGGAAATAATTATTGCGAGATTGACCAACCTCGGGATCCTCAACTTAGCACTCATGAGAATGCATATGATGGCAAGCGTAGAATGCACATTCTTACGCTTTTTCTTGTGACAACTTTGCAAAAATAGAATTACATATATAGGTATAGTCGATTCGAAGCGTATTATTACAGTATGATAGAATTATTGTGTTGTAGCACGTCATGAAAATCGCGTCTGTGATTAAATGTGGTGTTCGTTCCACTGGTATAGCCCTCCTCGGCAATATAGGAGATGAGCGACCTACATGTTTCAAAAAGTTAACCTCGGCCATTTCAAGCGAAGGAAGACTACAATAGAGTTATGTATGGAGGAAATAAGCACACACATCAGTACTCCTGCACAAAGGGTGAAGTCGTAGCTTTTTCATTAGGGAATCAAGGTATAGTACTGGTTCCTCTTTGGTATAATGACTAAAAGGAACCAGTGGTGCCTACTCATGTATGTCGCGAGTCATTAAATCTAAGTTAGTGCTACATTATAAAGTACAAATGAAATTTGTATAGCAAGTAGTGAAGCACTTACTTACGGTTGTAGGGCACCATTATGTAGTCCTTGTCGTTTTGAGCAAGCAATCACATCGTTATGTATTTCTCGGCGTAGGATAAATGCGCCAAGATGGTTTGCTCGGAGACCACGTGTGGGTCGAGAAACCCACCGGTTCTTTCAATCGCGGGCATTTTTAATCATGTATCTATACATAAGCAATGAGTTGTTATATTCGGTATTACGTGAATGTAGAACTTGATTGTACACACTTACGATGTCGACATCGTAGAAGTGAGGCATCGAGGGCTTTGAGGTTGAATAGGTCGAATAAGTCGTCAAGCCCACGGCGAAGAAGCGGCTCGTGGAGAAATAGTCATCAGTGTATCGCGGTGATTCCATCAGCGCACCCTTTCTCTTTGGTCTTGTGCAAGTACGGTATGCAAACTCGACAACTTTGATCGGCGTGAGGCCATCTGCGGTGGTCGCCAGCGGACTTCAGAAAGAGTATTTCTTAGGGTTAGGAGAGCGCCTTAATGTTCTTGATTTTGATTTGTCACGAGCGACTTGCCGCTCTGGCGTCCTCCTGTGAGGCGACTCGGGAACGAAGCGGCGGCACGCTTCTTTTGTTCTTTGGTGTCTTCTCCATGGGAACCGATGAGGCGGGCTTACAGCGAAGGTTGAGGTGTAGTCATGGAGGTCTGTTGGAGAGGCATGGTCGTGCCGAGATAGTTGGGGTAGAGTCATCGGAGGTTGAGCGGCCTTTGTAGGGTCAGGCGATGTCCTTCTTGGGTCTGTTGGAGAGCATGGTCGTGTTGAGATGGTTGGGGTGGAGTCATCAAAGGTTGAGCGACGCTTGCGAGTCGAGGCGATGTCCTTCTTGGGCCCTTTGGATAAAGCGCACGGCATCCCTAGTGTTACGATGTCGTCGTTGGGCGAATCTCAGTGAGGGACCTTAAAATTGTCATGTCTTGTAACATCGTAATGTAACCTGTACTTCAAATGTGTGAAAATGAGTATAATTTAAAACTTTTGAGCATGTATTAATTTCCTGAAATTTTTGTTTGAAAAGTTGTCTTTGAAATTTTGAAAACAATTGGAAACATACAACCCAAATTATAAACGCAAAGAGAAAAAGAAGCCAAAAATTCATGATCATCCTCTGGAAGTAATTTTCCTACCTTCCTAACCTTCCTAGTAACCTCTCTGCAAAATCTCACAATTTGTAGATTTTGTTTGCTATTTCAAATGAGCAAGTCAAACCAGTTTGAAATTCTGGTCAACTCTTTGGGACAGTAGCTTGTGAATTTTCTTGGGAGCAATTCAGTGCATAAGAATTCCTGGAAAAATTATGCAAAGTTGTTCTCTGTCTAGAGGAGTTACCATAAAACTTTCGGAATTTTTGGAGCTTTGGAGCTACCTCTAAAAATTCCCCAATCTTCTCAGCCTTTTTGGAAATCAGAATCTGAAATCACTGTTCCTCGGGCTCGGACCTGACCTCTGGCTCGAGTCCGACCGCATCGCTTGGCTCAGCCGCACCGCCTAGCTGCACCGCCCGAGCCCGATCACTCTCCACCGTCGGATGCTGATCGTGTGGTTCGTATCGTCTGAAACAATCAACCAGTCCGATTGCATCCTTTCATCTCAACCGTCCATTCTAGATCGAACGATCGACATCTTCTTGATCGAGTCGAACCAAATCTGAACGCACGAGACCCGACTCGCGCGCTTTGTCACCGTCGGCGGAGTGGGTCCCCTGTCGATGTCGTCCTCGTCTTCTCCGCGTCTCACGAACTCGCGCTGTCGCATCGCGTGCCACGCAGCCTTCGTCAGCGCCACCTCGTGGGCGCGTGTCCGGTCGTAGCATGTCGCCGGGTCTTCATCATCTCACCGCACCCACCCATTCCTCGTTTCCTTCACTATATCGCTCTCTCCGCCCATTTCTTGGTTTCGGTCGGAGAAGAAGCCGAGAGCAGCGCCGCCGTGTCGGAGCCGCCCTTGAGCCCGTGACCGCACCACCGTGATCCATGCTCGTTGCCGCCTCCATTTTGCCCAGTCCGGGTCATTGGCGTCTAGTGAATCATCAAGTGCGACTTCGTCGTCTCCGCCTCCGGCGGTGCGGCCAGCGAGCTTCGTTTGTGTTCGGTGAGTCTCTTACCTCAAAGTCGATCCCTTAGGATCGCATCGATCAGCCGAGTCTAACGGTGGCTTCATTTCCATCTTTGGTGCATCGTTGCGGCGTGCGACGATTCTTCTCAAGCTTCGTTGATTCGCCACCGCGGCGATTCCGGCGCCTCGGACCTTCTTCATCGTCGTTATCTTGGGTGCATTGCTCCTGAGTCGGCGGAGCTTGGCGCACCTTCAGGTCTTCTAGAAGCTCATGGCGTCTTCTCGCGTGAGCCTCTCCTTCATCTACGCCTCCGTTCGCGCGACTCATCGCCGGCATCTTCGGTAGTCTGCGTCGCCGTCATCGAGTTCGCGAGTCTTAGCGAACACGAAGGTATAACCCACTCGTCGAGACCCTCGGTTCGCTAGATCCACTTTGTGCGGCGCGCGCCATCTTCGTGACCGCCGGTGAGCCGCGGTATCGTTAAGCGCTAAGCATCCTTTAGCACTAATTTCTTTCTTAAGCGATTATCAACATCATGGACCCATACGGGTTAAGTATGGTTAGAAGTGTTAATCGGCCGTTTTAATCTTACGAGTCCATGACTTGTGGGTCCTCTCGGTGGTTAGGGTCTTCGCGTAAAGTAGCAAAATCGTTTACGTTGATAGCGGCGTATTTTCCCAATGTTGTTTAGGTTCGATCGCTTGGTGAATGAGAAGGCGTATTCTCCAAATCCGCCTTCGATGTCACTGCATGGCGAGGTGAGTCAAAGTTGACTCAGTCAGCGCCCTCACTCGGTCCCATCGGTTAGTGACCGTGGCTCGCTAAGCGTCGGTAGAAAAAGGTTTTAATGCTTTTAAAATTTCCGAATTGAATTTCTGTTGTGCTGATAATTCTTTTAAGCTTAGAAAATTCATAACTAATTCAATTTTTATCCAAATCGAATGAAACCAGTTTTGTAAATTTTCATTTTTAGTGTACTATTTATCAGAATAAGTTTTAGATATGTCTCTGTTCATAAATTTTGTTAAATAATTAAATGATGCTTTTATGTATTGTTAAACTTAGAAAATTCCTAGAAAATTCTTCAAAGCTCCAAAAATAATGTTCTCTGTTTATAAAATTTTGTTATAGCATGTTTTAGCTGCTGTGTGAAATTTGTGCTCTTTGGATTAATTTGAAGTTTGATTATTGTCGGTGTTATTCGTTCTTATTTGCTCGTTTTGCTTGATCGATAGATTGCGACGATTCTAGCATTATCGAGAGTGAGCCTCAGCAACATATTGATCAGCAGCAGCCAGGCAAGCAGTTTGATCATGTTAATCCCTTTATATTCAAACTAATATTTTGTTTGCAACTTGTATGTATGCATTGCTATTTTGTGTTAAAATATGGTTAGTGGGCCCTTTAGTTGCATAATCTGCAGGTAAATGACATTTCTCTACTACTTGAGCCTAGGTTATTTGCTGTGATTAGAGATCGTTGGATGATCTCTTGTCACTTAGTAGATACGATTTCAACTGCTTAGACATGCTTAGTGTCGGTAGAAATGAGCGGTTATCGACTTAGTCGGTAACCTTGATCACACAAAATTATTATAACTTTTTGTTTCAGCATTTTTTTGCTATGTTTAATTGTTAAAACTAAAAACTAAAAATAAAATGATTTGGACTTGGGCACAATGGTAAGTTGGTGTGATCTGTTGGGTGTGGTGGAATGGTGCCGGTCAGTGGGGACCGAACATCTTGTGAGTACACATTATCCGAGCATTTTGCGTGCTAACCACACTAGAGTATATGGGACCTCTCTTGACTTAGTACTTTAGCGTGTATTGGCTCGGTCGCGGGAGGATGGTGTTGGGAGCATGGTAGTTGTCAGAAAGCTTTATCTGAGTGGGTAGTTGTCTTTTCGGCTTTACCATGTAGCGTGTGGATTTTTATCCATACGAGCGGCTCGTAGTTAATACACAATATTGGAAAGTGTCTCGTAGGACTTAGTTGTGCGGCATACCTTGAAGTGTGCTTTGGCTTAAAGCGATGCGAAGTGTGAGTGCTGATGGTACACCTGCGAGGTTAAAACTATTCGAATAGCCTCGTTCTAGGTTATGGACACGCTTGGGTAAGCTTTTCAAGAGTTAGACTACAACCTTTTAACTAAAACTTGGCGGGTGAGTGCGAATCGGGATTAGTGCTATGTTGTAGTGACTATTGGGATAGTCACTTCCAAGTGATTACTTGTATCTATCTTTATTTATTGTTATTTCAACATTAAAAATGAATTGCCAACTTGCTTTTAAAAGTATTACATTATTGCAAATAAAGATTGCTTTGTGCTAAAATGAGCCATCTGACCCACTCAAAAGAGCACGCATGTAGTTATGCATAGGTGCGCTAGTCCCACGTCGATCTTGCAGTACAAAAATAATTTTGTACTCATATGCTTCTTAATATTTTTGTTGCGGAGAGGCGGTGAGCCCCAAGGGCCTTACTACGTGAGATGTGCGGGTTCGGGATGACTAGCTTGGCGGTCCAGTCGGTTGCCTTGTGGGCTAAGGCACACTTATTGGCTTTGTTTATAGCCATCTTATGGCACTTTGCTTCATTGTTTATTTAGTTACTGTTGTAATTTGGCAGGTCGGCCTTTGTTGTAATAACTCTACTATGTTGTTTCTTGTTTAGTGTTGTGATGTTTGGACTCTATGTTTAGAATGGAGTTGATGCATAATTTTGTGAAGAGGTATGCATACTACGATTAGGAAGTATGCATGTCTCGAGGCTTAGTTTATTTGATTTGTGATGCTAGGACCAGGTGGTTGGTTAAGCATTACAAGCCAAATAAGCCTGGGTCCACATGTACCATGTCCACACGGACCTGGCGTAACCTGCGCCACACAGGCACCGTCTTTGCACTATCCCTTCCATGCATGGATCGCCACCCCACGCCCGACCTCAATAGACATCCCAACCATCCTCACTTGGGCGTGCGGTCGTCGGCTCCTACAAAGCGATACGCAATTAGCTAAGGCATCCTATAGGTCTATCTTTGGAGCATTCCGAGATGTACATTACCTTGATGTCGTCGATAGGTAATTGGGCGTCATCATGTTCATAATTTTGCGTGGGCGCAACGCTACTCGATGTTGAGGAGGACTGGCTCCCAAAACAACGGGGCGGCTTATGGCCGTTGAGGAGTAGGAGTTGATTCACTTGGTCACCGCAATCTTGCTATCTTTTCTTCAAATTTTGCGATGCACTTTGTTCTCTTCCTTCAAATTTTGTAGTAAGCACATGTTCCAACTCGTGTCGTACTCGGCCTTGGATCTCTTCTGCTCCTATCGTGCGATGAGTCGTGCAGGAATCCATCCTCCAAGATCGTTAACCCCTTTGCCTCGTGTGCGACCCGGGTGCTCCTTGTTTCTCGAGCCATAGATAGTATATCCTTCTCCTGCGCTTGGAAGGAGCCTTGGAACATGCGGAACTCAATTCTTCTGCAGAGGTCATCATGTTATTATAGATATTATGAAGTTATAGACTTATTAACAACTAGGTAGTTCGAAGACATATTTACCACGGTTGGCCACATCGATGCCTAGGGTTGTGAAAGAGATTTCGCAAAGACGTGGTGATGCCCTCGCTCTTAACCAGAGAGAGCGCGCTGTCTGTGATCTCAGCAAATGGCCTTGTTGCGTTCGTCCTCCGCGCCCATTGCGCGGTTTTACCCGCGTACCCGGTGCGCGAGTTTGTGAGGTGAGTGTTCGGTGTTTAGAGAGCCTGTGCGTCGCACTTTCCTCAAGAAATTGGGCGTCGTCTTCATTTGCACAAAGGCGTCCATATATCCCGCGACAAAATTTATCTGTTTGTAAGGGCGTTCGACCGTGTTCACGTGCTGTGACAAGCACGCTCTTGAAGGTCCTCGCGCCTTTCCGATCGAGAGCAGCGCTGCCGTTCCACGCGCGCGTCTCGGTGGCCGAAAGTGAGCGATTTTAAAACTTCGTCCCACGGTGGCATCTCCGAACATCCGACCACGGTGTCGGCTCGGTGTGGTGATGGGGACCCGTTCCTTCAAGTATCCGCACACGGTCAGAATCTCATTCTTTGCTTTGGGGACTCACGGGGATCCCATTGGCATTGACCTCCGTGATGGTCATTAGGCACGGAGGAATTTTCGATGTTCCTCTGCCATCTCGCGTACATACCACTTTCCTCGGAGATCGGGCGCATTCGCGACGTCGATGACGGCGGCGAAGACGGTCGGGCGCCATGTAAACACTTGCTATCTATATATGCACGCGAGTAATATGCGTAAGCTCTAACCACCGATTCAAGCGGATGTACTCAACTTAACGAAAATGATGCACAAGCGTAATATATAAAGAAGGATTGATGGTAGTTTGTGCTCTCGAAGGAGAGTTGCGAAAGAACAAGTCTTTGCCATCTCAATCCTATTGTCTATACTCTTCATTAAATGAATATGATAGTATAAATTCAAACTATGAGCTCTAAGCGATTACTTTGCTTAATGTCAAATGATCTCAACTGTTACCGAAAATGATCTTAACTATCACATTCAATCTCAGTATAACACAAAAGTTAATCACAGAGCATGTCAACAAAGCTCCACTGATCAATTTCAGTTCACATATTATCAAAGTAACATCACAGACAGTTCGTCAATACAATAGAGCTCAAGAATGAACTAACAGTATATCAAATTGACAATAGCATTCAACCATCTGTGATAACTAGCATTCAACCGAAAGTAACAAATTAACAGTATATCAAATTGACAGTAGCAAGCAATACAATAGAGCTCAAGAATCAACTAACAACTATCACATTCAATCTCAGTATAAGACAAAGTTCATCACAAAGCATGTCAACAAAGCCCACTGATCAATTTGCAATATCTTTAGTACTCACAGAGAGGATGCCGCACAACAACTCACGGTGCAAGGAGGAGACCGACGAGAGGAGGAGGGAGGCGCGGGAGGAGGCCGACACGGGAGGAGGACGGCGCGGAGGAGGGCGGCGCGGGAGGAGGCCGTGCGGGGGAGGAGGGCGGCACGGGAGGAGGCCGCGCGGGGAGGAGGCGGTGCGAGAGGAGGAGGCCGACACGGGAGGAGGCGCGCGCGAGCGGAGGCGGCGTCGTCGATGAAGGGGCGGCGCGTCGGGTCTTCTGGCCGGGAGGTGAGCAGGCGAACCCTAGAGGAGCCGAGAGCGCGAGAGCCTAAGGCGCGGGAGAGGAAGTGAGAGTAAAGAGCAAAATCTAGCGGTGCGCCTTTTATAAAGGATATCACTGACGGCTCTATTAAAGCACCGTGCATGATAAGATATTACGACGGTTCCATTAAATAACCGTCTTTGATATGGAGAGATATCACGAGCGGTTATTTACCGAACCGTCGTGATATTGAGATATCACGAGCGGTTCGTAAATAGAATCGCCGTGATGTGAGTATATCAAAGCGGTTCTCCTTACTATCAAATGCGTGATATGGAGGATATCACGAGATGGTTCCACATGGAGCCGTCAGTATAAGTTAAACTCTGAGCAGTTAGTTAGAGGAACCGCGTGATATATAAGATATCACGAGACGGTTGGGAATAAGAACCGTCGTGATATGTCACCCTATAAATATAAAGACCAGCAGACCCCCTCTTCGCCTCGATCTCTTCTTTGGAATAGAGGGCTTGAGAAGCTTTGCTCTGTGTTGGTGTAGGAGGCTTGTTTATTTTGCTTGCCTTGTTCTTGGTTGTGGGTTGCCCTAGCAACTTATGGCTATTGGCTTGCATGCTTGCTTTGTAAGGCTTAGCTTTGGTGGTAGCTCTCGGTTTGGGTGTTGTGAATGAGAAGGACAGTGAGGAATCTCGCGGGATATTAGGAATTTTCGTCCTGAGCTCTGAGGGTAACGATCTTTAACTCTTTATATTTGCTCTAGGTTTATCTTTAATCAATTTTAGTGTATTTGGTTAATAGGAGGAGTAACGTATATTTGCAGTTTATTAATATAATTTAACACTACTAATTGTTACGTGTGTAGCGTAGATGGACCGAAACTGGATGTACGGTGCGAACCGTGTGAGTGAAGAGTACATTAATGGCGTGATTGCTTTTAAAAGAGCGCGGGCGGGATATCTTGAATAAGGGGATAGAATTTATATCTTGTCCATGCATCGATTGCGTAATCAAGATTTTTAACAACCGGCGCAGATCGTAGGGCACTTGATTGAAGGGTTTCAAAAAGGGTATACATGTTGGACTAGTCACGGTGAAGAGCGATTATACGAAGTTAATAATGATGACATCGCCGAGGAAGTCAACGATATGCCTGATGTGGTGTGTTTTTGATGGCGATAGGTCGTGCGATGACAATCTAGATCGAGATGCTACGCGATGCGAAGGAAACTACGGTGAGAGAGTTTTGTAAATTCGGCGCTTAATGGAGGACTCGAAACCTTTGTTCCCCGGCCGCAAGCGGAATACACAAGGTTGTCAACCGTATTTGCTACGCTGAAATTGAAGGCGAGCAATGGTTGGTCCGACAAGAGTTTCACGGCGTTGTTAGGTCTCTAGCGGACATTCTTAGGAGGGAAACGTGTTGCCCAACCACCTACCAAGCCAAGAAGGTTCTTTGTCCATTGGGAATGGAAGTAGAAAGAATACATGCATGTCCGAACGATTGTATTCTCAGTATCGTAAAGAGTATGCGAGACTTGCATGTATGTCCCGTGTGCAAAGCATCCCGATACAAGCGTAAGAATACCGCTAAGGTGAACCAAGGACCTCTCGCTAAGGTGTTGTGGTATCTGCCTGTGATCCCACGTCCAAGCGTTTATTTGCGAACCGAAGGAGGCAAAATTGTTGCGTTGGCACTCGGAGGAGCGTAAGAAAGATGGAAAACTAAGACACCTGCTGATTACGCGGTGGAGAAACTTCGATCGGACCTTCAAAGAGTTCGGTGCGAACCGAGGAATTTAAGGTTAGGGTTGAGTACAAATGGAATGAATCCTTTCGGTAACATGAGCAGCCGACATAGCACTTGGCCCGTGAATCTATGTATGTACAACCTTCCACCGTGGCTGTGTATGAAGCGAAAGTACATTTTGATGTCACTACTTATCCAAGGGCGAAGCAACACAGGGAACGATATTGATGTGTACCTAGCACCATTCTTGGATGATCTTGTGACACTTTGTGAACGAAGGGGTATAAGTATGGGATGCGTACAAGCGAGAGAACTTCTCTTTACACGCCATGTTGTTCTCGCACTATCAATGATTTTCCTGCCCTTGGTAACTGTCGGGCTTGATGCGAAAGGAGCCAAAGCTTGTCGGCCTTTGCTTAGATGCTACGGAGAGTGTATGGTGAACAACTCGCAAAAGCGTGTATATGCGTCACCGTAGGTTCCTTCCCGTGAGTCACCCATACCGCAAGATGAAGAAACAATTCGACGAAATAAGGAGGACGATTCGGCTCAAAGGGCTTTTAGAGGAAAGAGGTCTATGATATGGTTATGATATCGATGTTGTGCTTGGGAAGGCACGTAAATTAAAACCCGTCGAGAAGAACATCCGGAAGAAGCGGTCAATTTTTGGGACTTGCCTTATTGGGAGCACTTAGAAGTTAAATCATCGCATCGGCGTCATGCACGCGGAGAAGAATGTATGTAAAAGCTTGATTGGTCTCTTCTTGAACATTAGTGGCAAAACAAAGGATGGTGTTAACGCATACGGCGTGACTTGGTTGATATGAACATAAGGACCGAGTTAGCACGAAAGAGACCGATAAAGAACGAACATACCTTCCACCACTTGCTACACTATGTCCAAGGCCGAGAGAAATGAATTGTGCCAAAGTTTGCACGGTGTCAAAGTCCCGTCTGGTTACTCCGCTAACATTAAGAAACTTGTTTCTATGCAAGATTTGAAATTAATTGGTATGAAGTCTCATGATTGTCATGTCTTGATGACACAAATGCTTCTGTTGCAATTAGGGTATCTTGCCGAACAAGGTCCGAGTGGCAATCTTGAGGTGTGTTATTTCTTCAACTCAATTGCTCGAGAAGGTCATCGATCCCAAAGGACTAGATGCTCTACGGCCGAGGTGGTGACGACTCTATGTCAACTTGAGATGTATTTCCCTCCGTCATTTTTGATATCATGGTCCATCTCATTGTTCATCTTGTGAAAGAGATAAAGATATGCGGTCCCGTGTTCCTCGTCATATGTACCCGTTTGAGAGGTATATAGAATTCTCAAGTCCTACGTGACGAATCGATCTCGACCGGAGGGCAGCATCATCGAAGGTTATGCAACCGAAGAGGTCATTGAGTTCTGCGTCGACTACATGGCTCAGGTGGAACCGATAGGTGTGCCTCTATCTCGTCATGAGGGAAGGCTGGATGGTATCGGGACCATCGGAAGGAAATCAATCACTCCCGATCTGGATACGTACGCTCAAGCCCATTTCACGGTCTTGCAACACATGACCCAAGTGTCCCCGTACATCGACGAGCACAAAGACATGGTACGCCAATAGAATCCAGACCGGTCGGAGGTTTGGATCACGAGAGAGCACAACCGTCGGTTCAACGAATGGTTAAAGGTGCGAATCATGACTAGGAGGTCATCAAGTGATGATAC
This sequence comes from Ampelocalamus luodianensis, assembly GCA_036346255.1. Taxonomy (NCBI): domain Eukaryota; kingdom Viridiplantae; phylum Streptophyta; class Magnoliopsida; order Poales; family Poaceae; genus Ampelocalamus; species Ampelocalamus luodianensis. Next base: position 95,592 of record JAYEVH010000302.1, on the reverse strand, counting down.
GCTGCTATGGTTGGCAAAAGGGCCACAATTTATAATTGTCACATGGCAAGGATACGACATAAATGGGTACACATTTTATACGATAGCTCAGGATAGGAAGAGCACAGTCCAGAACAGCGGTGTCCGCATAGATGCATTAAGTACCGATGGGCTGAGGAGCTCGTACTATGGGCAAATAGAGGAGATATGGGAGCTCGACTACGTGCTTTTCAAGATCCCCTTATTTCGGTGTCGTTGGGTCCATCTCCCACAGGTGAAGGTCGACAAGTGCGGCGTCACTACCGTGGACCTCGATCGTGTCGGATACAAAGACGAACCATTCGATCAAGCAACCAAGTTGTTCAAGTCTTCTATGTAACCGACCGGCAAATAAGAAGCGTCACGTAGTTCTTCATGGAAAAGAAGGATTGTCGGAGTTGAGAATATAGTGGACGAGGAAGAATACAATCAATTTGACGAGTTGCCTCCTTTCGAGACGGCATCGGGCTCGAGGAAGAACCAGAGGAAGCTAGCTATATGCGTCGATCATCATGAAGGATTATATTTTAATTAAGAAATTACTCCATTGTAATTAATTTATTCCATAACATCATGTGTTATGAACTTGTAATATGTCGTGCGTATATTTTGATGTCAACGTGGAATTGTAATCGCTCCTGTCCTTGTGGACCGTATATTTTGGTGCATTAAAAATTCATTTAATTTGGAAAATAGTCCAACTGCACCACCTTTCTAGAAACCTAAAAAACTAAAATTTTATAGCAAATAGTCTAACACCTTTGCAAAGAAACTGGTATACTCATGCCTAATCCTGCAGTCGTCACTGCAGAAGATGACGTAGTCGTCCCACCCTTCTACACCGCAGCCAGTGCTCGTGCACCGGTGGCCATCCTCCGACAACAGCGCCCACCCGGCCCGTGGCGGCCTTCTTCCCCACGCGCCGCTGGACCATGTCCGCGGCGAGCCTCTGGCACCGCCTGCACTCCCGGTTGGTCTTGGCCATCTCGCACCCGCCGCCGGTCGGCTCGTCCTCGACCTGGCTGATGTAGTGCTTCCCAACGTCGCGCGTCTCGCCGGCCGTATAGAGGAGGAGACCGAGCACGTAGGCCGCGGCCTTGTGGCCGGCCACGGCCGCCCGTTCAAGGAACATGAGGCCGCGCTGCATGTCTTGGGGCACGAAGACAAGCCCGAGGCCGACGATGAAACAAGCCCCCGGGTTGCCGGCGTCGGCCAGGTGGTTGACGACTGCGAGGTAGCGCTCGTTGTCCTGCCACTTCATCGCCTCCTCTCGCTCCAGCGCCACGCGCCTCCCCACGGCACGTTCCTTGGACACCTTGTACAAGGCCTTGCAACTCCAATATACGTACATACGAAAGTCAAGATGTTAGAATAAATAGTAGTACGTACGTACGTATTTTGTAGGTATAAATATGTACGTACGTTAATCGTAGGCTGCATAGGTCCTCCATGGGCTGAGGAGAGCTCGCGGCCACACGGCCGACGATGTCGACGACGACATCGTGAGAAAGAGCGGCGATCACTGACCTCCTCGCCTTGGTGCTGGCCATCATGCTCTGCATGCTCACCTTGGCGATTGCTGCGCGTACGTACTCAAAACCGTGAGACGAAGAGCGATGGGAGTTTAATCTTCGGTGAATTATTAATTCTGTCTTATAAAGAACTAGGAGTAACTGGCGTGCGAGACGAAGAGACGGTTGTGCGATGGTGAGATGAAGAGACATATCGCGCGTGAGACGAAGAGGTAGGAAATATCACAGACGGTTCTATCTTGGAACCGTCTATGATGATAATATCACAGACGGTTCTATCGTGGAACCATACGTAACCATAATATCACGAGCGGTTCTTTAATAGAACCGCTCGTGATACTAATATATTCATTAGCGGTTCTTTAATTGAACCGCTCGTGATACTCGAAATATCACGCAGCGGTTTGTAAATAGAACCGCGTGATGTGGACTATATATCACGAGCGGTTGAATATAGAACCATCTCGTAATATACTAGTATCACGACGGCTCTATTAAAGAACCGCTCGTGATATTATAATTCTGACGGTTCCACGATAGAACCGCTGCGTGATATTTCGCACCTCTTCGTCTCCGCGCGATATGTCTCTTCATCTCACCATCGCTCAGACTCCGATGATTTGCGTCTCTTCGTCTCACGCTCTGAATTTATTCCTTGTTTTATATAAAAGGATCATCCGCCATTGAAGATGATCATCCCACACACTTATAAGAAAACGAAATGGCCGCCTCTTCCTTATCGCCGGCATTGATAGCCTTCTTGGCGCGACTTTGCGAGCACCTCTCTCTGTATGACGACGTCTGCGCAGAAGAACACTGTTTCAACAGTGTCTTCACTCCTCTGCCGGCCGAGAATTTGCCGGAGCAGGTGACGGCCACCTTTCGTCGTCTTGACATCCTCCTCCACCGTGTCTTCCGGGTGATCTCCCACATTCGGCGAGTTTATCGTGTCGTCGACGTGGTCCTCCAGAATGAGGTTGCACATCTCCAAGAGGCTTGCCGTGACTTGGACTGCGTTATCGACGCAGTAAGTGACCGAATACATCAGGCCGAGACCCCTGAAGCAAGGGAAGACAGGCTATGGGCTCAATACTTCTTGATTCTACAGTACGATGGTCTTGAGGAGACACTCGAACGAGCGCGTCAGCGGGTGGACGCATTTCGGGCTTCGTTCGCTGCTGATCAGGAACCGTCTGATGCCGACGCCGTCGCCTATGAAGTATTGAATACGGAGATAGCAGCCTACCTCCGTCACTAGAAAAACTTTATTTACAAATTTTTCGGTTTCTACCTTTTGAAGACTGTTATCTTTTCTTAATCTTTTTGTTTAATTATATCAGAGACGGTTTAATCTTTTTGTTTAATTATGTCAGCGACGTGTGATCTTTTCTTAATCTTTTGTTTAATGATATGACAGACGGTTTGTAAAAGAACCGTCGTGATAAGTCACTATCACGAGCGGTTCCAAATGTAACCGTAAAAAGTTCAACACAGACGGCTCCTTGGGAACCGTCTGTGATGAGGCGTCAGTATCACAGACGGTTCTGATGACCAACCGTCTGTGATACTACACAGACGGTTCGTAGAATTAACCGTCTGTGGTGAGTAGCTATCACAGACGGTTCCAAAGGGAACCGTCTGTATAAGTTTAACACAGACGGCTCCTTCGGAACCGTCTGTGATGAGGCGTCCAGTATGACCTGTTTTGTAGTAGTGTCTGTTGCACAATCTACTGTTAAAGCTGAATATGTTCCAGAAAATTCCAGAACCTCAAGTAAAATTTTAAATTTTGACTTTTAAAACTTCAGAAATTGAAATAAAGAAGTGAAACTCTATCAAATTTCAGAAAATCCAATAAAACAATAACTTTATTTTATTTTATTTTGCAACTGAAGACTTTGGGATGTTACAAACTACCCCATAAAAGGAATCTCGACACGAGAGATTGAGTAGCTAGAAAGAAAGCTAGGGATACAAGGTTTTCAATGAGTTGTTGTCGTTCACATCCCGCTCATCAACCGGCGTGCAATTTGAGTTGTGACCTTGTACGCACGCGTCCTCGTCCGCATTTTGCACTTCTGTTTGCTTGCATGGTGTTGACTTCAGGGTTGACTGGGTTTGCTGCCTGCTGCTTCTTTGGATATTTACTGGCGAAATGCCCAACCTAATGGCAATTGAAGCACGTGATGCCTGCAATATAGGATGGGTCCTTCTGTGCCTGATCACCATCAGGTATATTGGAGGGCTCCAAGTTGACTGGGTCGTCTGCTGTTGGCTGGATTTTGTCCTGATGCGATGAAGTTCTTCTGGCTTTAGGAAAACTTCCAGGGTTGATCTTCTGTGCAGCCATTTTTTCTTGCGATTCTCCATCTCTCGGTGCTTGCCTTCTTGACGAATCGCCTTGTCGACTAGCTCGGAAGTCGGATAATCTGGGAAATCAGTTTGTCATGACGCATCATCATTGAGTCATTCCAGGAATCTTTCCTGCTTATCTTCATCATTTGTAACATCTTTAGGGGCGTATCGTGCTAGTTGGTTGAACTTGTGCAGGTATTCATTCACAGAGCGGTTGCCTTGGCATAGAGAATGAAATTCCTTCTTCTTGAGGGTCATCATGCCGGAAGGGATATGTGCATGGCGGAAAGCTCGCACAAATTCATTCAAGGTGATGGCTTGAGCATCAGCATGTGAGATGCTGAAGTTGTCCCACCATTCGGAAGCTGGGCCCATGAGCTGGTGTGAAGCAAACAACACCCTCTCATGATCGGTGCACTGAGTGATGTCCAACTTCTTACTAATCACCCTGAGCCAATCATTTGCATCCATAGGCTCGGTACTGCTTGAAAAAGTTGGCGGACACATCCTCATAAATTCTGACATACTGGTCCGTTGGAGTGGTGGAGTTGGAGTTGGAGCTTGGGAAGCTGTAGCTTATCGGGCTTGATTGTTGTTGATGGACTGAGAGAGCAATTCGATCAGGCGGTTCTGATTGGCCATCATTTGTTGCCATTCTGATCCATTGGTTTCTGGTGGTGGTGAAATTGGGGCATTTCCATCATCGTCGGTGTTGGTTCTACTTCCGGAGAGACGATTGTTCACCATCTGCTGGTTATTCCAGAGGTTTTAGTGGAGACAAAGGATAGGAAAGAAACAAATATGAATGACTAAGGGGATAGTGTGAAACAATATTCTCAAACAAAAAGAACCAACTAGAAAACTTTTCAAAAACACAGCGTTTTATCGATCGAGACTCTTAATTTGGTGGAACGACTCAATGCACAGAATGAGCCTTGGCAACTTAAGCTATATAGTTGGCTGACATCGCATTTTCTGCTCGTGGTTTCTGACGATGATGCTTCTTTGACAGCTCCACGTCTTCTGGTCTTGATCATAATGGTAGGAAACGTGTTGACCATCTATAGAAGTTTCCAAGGGAGAGAGGATCCATTTAGTATTACAAAATGGTGAAGTAAGAATTAGGTGAGAAAAAATTGCTATCGATAGATGATCAAGATGAGAAGAGAACAAATTATTCTTTCTTGTTATGTAAAATAGGTTTTGAAGTTTTTCAACTAACGACCATTCTAACTAGGTCACGACCTACAATCGATATAGCTCTGATACCAATTTGTCAGAACCCAGGATTAACATCCCAGATCCTCTGTGTATTTCTGAACTAGTCCCATGATCAGTAGCTAGTTCATATAGTAAACATTTATGGCAACAAAATCATATCACAACTTTATTAATAAATACCAACAGAGTTGATTACAAAGGAGGCCTACAGGCCAACAATAAAATAAACATAGCGGAAGACAAAGATGTAGTAGGGTCCAGTTAATCTGCCACAGGCAATCGACTGGGGAAGCGGCCTAGTCGTCATGATCCAAACTTGTAATGAAGTCCTTCTCCTCTGAAATTTTATTTGCATAAAGCAAGTATGAGCACAACTTCCGTGCTCCCAAGTTACACCCGTCAAGTAACAGAATGACATGCATACATGGGTGTAACAATAGAATGGCTTGTAGGGTTATTTGTGCAAAACAGCATTTGACATTAAATACCATACTAAGTTCAAAAGCTCAAGTGTTATAAAATCTAAAATTGATTTTTGAATTGTTATAGATAGTTTAGGCACCAACCTAACACCAACATAAACACGGGCGCCAACCCGGGGCTTCAACCCATAACTTTTCTCATGGATACCCATCCATGTCAAAACTGTTTTACAAAAGCATTTTGAAACCAAAACCAGAGTCTAACTTTGAGTAGTTTTTGCTAGCATGTCTGTAACCGTGGACACGGCTATTCGAATAGTTTTACACTCTGCAGAGGTTGTACAGCTTTACCCACAAGAGATAATCAACTTTTAATGTCCGTCTGACACACTTCCGAAGGTGTGTGACTAAGTGATTATCACGAGGCCTTTACAATGTTCTGTCTTAATCTATTTATGCTCGCTAAGGTTTCGCTACCATTGGACTAACCACCCTCCGGAAGCCCCCTCTTGCACCAGGTGGGACTACTGTCCGACCGATACCCACGCCAAAAATGTAGCACGAATGACACTAAGACATCACAAATTATTTAGCCAAGTCTATCCCATTCCAGACTTGTGGTGGTACGGTCAGGCATAGCATCATGCGCTCGAAGACCGATCCTTAACTGACTTGGGCGTCTCCCAAATAAAACCCTGGGCCTTAACCCTAACCAGATTAAGCCCATGCATAAACCTGCATTTCGCCCAAGTCCAAACCCATTTTTATTTTATTTTCCAAGTAAAAGCATTTATAAACCTTCTATGGTAAAACAATACCACAGACCCAATTTAAATCAAATTTGGACGTTTTGGCTAAAATTTCCCAAACACAAGATTTGATCTAAGCATTGGCTAAGCATATGGTTAATTTTAGTATCATTTTGCCTAATTGTGACAAGGTATTCACGTACAATATTCAAATTGGCCATACAAGTAAAATTGGAGTAACTAGGCAATTAAAACAGGGAATTAAAATAATTGTATAAACATATGCATGCAGTAACAATTTAAAACAGAATATAGATAATTTGAAATAATGGGATCAATATGATCAAGGGTATAACTTGCCTTGTTGGATGAGGTGATGCAGATCACCTGATACTGAGGTGATGTTGTTTTTCTTAACAGGTCACCTAGTACTCACAAGTACTTTCTTCAGGTAGTCCAAGTGTACAATCACGATGATCATACAGTCAAAATTAATCCTCTTATAAGCTCTTTAAACGGCGTCGAAATCTGACTCTCCGAAGTCGTCGAAAACTAACGTGAAAATAAGCAAAATTCAAACTAAATTCAAATAACAATTCAAATGAACTCCAAAATAAATAATTTTGGTTTAGTTAGCTAGATCTTGAATTTAGATAAATTTAAAAATTTGAAAGGGCTCAAACGGAGTTTGGTTGCAAAAGATATGAGCTTCGGAAGATTGGAAATACATAAAATGATAGAATTAGGGTTTAAAAGAATTACTGGCCAAAAGAGCTCAAAATTAACTAATTTTGGTATAGTTGGCTAGATCATGATTTTATAGGAATTTATGAATTTGAATGGACGAAATCGGAGTTCGTATGAAGGAATACGAGCTCCTAGAAGTTCTAAATATCAAAAACCCTAATTTTCATATTTTTATGAATTTCTTGAATTATTTTTCTAAAGGAAATTCGGTTTATTGCGCAAGCTGACATCATCGGCTGGGAAATCTGAATTTCGGCCGATTTATTTTCCAACAGAAAAGAAAATAGGTCACTGACATGTGGGCCCCTAGTCAATGGACTAGGTCCACGGTGCGGTCAACGTCCATGGTTGACGCGGTCTACAAAACAGTGCACGGGGGTTGCTGCGCTGGCGCTGATGCTGAGGTGGCCGCAGCGTTGGCAGCCACGTCACTGCCACATCGGCGGGGGTGCTGAGATGGCGCACATGTGGCGGCGCCACGTCAACGAGGCCAGCGGCGTCCTCGGCCGTGAGCTCGTCGGCGAACGGCGGCACGGCGATGGGAGTGAATGATACCAGTAGAGAGAGGGGGCAACGGGGAGTGCGGTGCTCACCAAAACGACGGCGGAACATGGGGTTTTGACCGCCGGCGGCGAGGTTTGGCGGGGGTGAAGTTTGGCTTCCGATGAAGTTGGGACTCCGGGGGTCTTCGGGCTGAGAGAGAGGGCGGACGGGGACGGCGAGGGTGTCGGTGCCGGAGTCGGAGGAGAAAGAGCTCGCGGCCGGCGACTCGGAAAAGAGAAATCCGGCCAAAAGAGAGCGAGGGAGGAGGGGTGCGTGGTGGAGGTGGATTGAGGAGGAAGAGGCGCACCCGATGCGCCTTTTATAGGCGCCAGAGGAGGCCGGGGCGGGAGATCACGCGCGCAGAGGCGACGACGGAAATTGCGGCGTCCCGACGAATTAGCGCGTGATGAAGGGGGAAAAGACCGGGAGGAGGGCGGCGTGATGCGGGGGATTAGATGCGTACGTCCGCGCGAAGGAAACCAGGCGAAATCGGCGGCGATGACGAGCTCCCGTGGCGCGGCAATGGCGGAGGTGATTGCGGCTGGAGGAAGGAGATGCGGAGGAGGAAGAAGGGTCGCGACCGTTGGATGGGAATCCGAGGGTGCAGAGGGGCGGGAACGGCGTGGGTGTGGTAATGGCCGTCCGATGTAGATCGGAGGGTTCACAGCAAGAGGGCGTTCGGAACCCCCGAAGGTGCATCAAGATCTGACCGTGGGTTCTTGATCCAACGGTGCGGAGAAGCGGGATGGTGTGGGAGAGTGATAGTCGTCCGATTCAAATCGGACGGTGGGGAGAGAGAGAGAGAGAGGAGAAAGGGAGGTGCGGGCGGCGTGGATGGCCCGGATGCCGTCGGATGAGAATCCGACGGTGGAAGGGAGTGAGAGGGGGAAAAGGCCGAGGTGGAGTGGGTCGTGATGGGCCGGGGCGTGCGGAAATAGGGGTGGGCCAGACGAGTTTCGGCCCATAGGGTTTTAGGGTTTTTAAAATTGGTTTTCTAATTGATTTAATTCCAGAAATTCAAAATGGCTTTAGAAAATAGCAAATAAATTCAAAAATTTAGAGGAAATTCACATAAATTCTCTTATTTATTTTGGACTTAATAAAAATAGTTCTAATTCATAATTGGCTATTAATTTTGTAAAATAAATTATTTTGGCTTTAAGATACTTAGGAAAAAACTTTTAAATTCCAGAAAATTCTAGAATTAATTAAAATTTTATTCTTCAGATCCAACCAAATAAAACTTCAAGAACCTCAAGTAAATTTTTAAATTTTGAATTTTAAAACTTCAAAAATTCAAATAAAGCAGTGAAACTCTATCAAATTTCAGAAAATCTAATAAAACAATAAGTTTATTTTATTTTATTTTATTTTGGTAACAACACTTTGGGATGTTACAGCCTTCTAGCTTTAGCTTTGTTATATATGTTTTATCATGATCTTGCTAGCGCTTTCAGGCTGATATGTTGTTTGTGTAATATTAGAAATGCTAGCTTGTTCTTTTGGGTAATCTCCAAAGCTTCTTGTAATCAAAAATTGAAAATACAAAATATGAAGCCACCCATTGCATTTCATGCATGCTCCTTCTTTGCTTTTTTCTCATTCTGCATTTGTTATCTCTCGACGAGAGGAAGGCATGATTCCTTGATGACTCCATTGTCAAAGGGGGAGAAGATATTTCGAGATGTATAAAGGGGAGAAGATTTAAAAGTGTTAAAAAAGGGGGAGAAAATAGGAGAATTTAAAATTTTCTGAAATTTGAGGATCATAGTGAGGGGGAGTTTCTTATTTGCATTCTTATGGTCTTATTGCCCTTTCTGAACTTGAATTGCAATTCTTGATCCTCACGATGATCAAAGGTCATATCGAACAATTGTTCTTTCATATGGAGTTTAAGTGAGATTTTGACTCTTTTCTGGAAAATGAAGCTTTCTCGGGTTCGTTTGCCTTATCTCACTTGTCTATGCTATTCTCAAGCCAACTTGGTCATTTCCTTTGCTTTTTCTTGTATTTGGACCAAGTTGCGCCTTTGTGTGAAAACGTCGAGTTTTTACCTTTCAAACCTCAAAATTTGCATTTGTTGGGAATTGCTAATGTGTTCATCAAGGGGGAGATTGTGGATATCATGGGGATATGCTCATGATCTTAGGATGATGTGACAATTGGCAATTACGTTGAAGGTTTGCGAAACACGTTTCCAAAGAAAGATCGTTCTCATCGGGCCTCGGGCGGTCAGACCGACCATGGTGGCAGTCAGACCGGCCGTGCCTCAAGTGGTTTATCCGGTGAACTAGCCGGCAACCGATCGTCAGGCGCGGCCGATCGGCGAGGTGGCGGTCGACCGCCATGAAAGTAGTTTTGGAGTTTGAGGCTGGGCCAAAAATAGAGGGTGTAGGCAAGAGAGTAGGTTCTACTGCTCTTGGTCCTATAATTTTTGGAGCCTCCAGGCAAAAGTTCTATTCGTTTGAAATTTCCAGAGAGTTTGCGGATTTCAAAGTTGGGATTTTGGCTAAGTCCCTTGGTGGCAGTCAGACTGGCCATCTGTTGGCGGTCAGACTGGCAGGAGTGGTCAGATCGGCCGTGGTGGCGGTCTGACCGGTTTTAACTTGTTTGTCGGCCCGTGGGGTGGCGATGTTTGCTTGTTAGGTAAAGTTCATGGGTTTCATGGCATATGTGTTGCATGATGCATGTTTTGACTAACGTGGGTCAAGTTGTGAAGAACTTGTTCCCGGATTCGATTTGCTTGTCTATTGTTGTGAAGGTTGCTTGGTGGTCAACGACGGTCAACGGCGAGGATGATCGGGACTAGGCTTGGAGAGCTGAGGTTCAGAACGATCGACGATGCCGGGTGAAGTCATTGGATTCCGGGTGAAGTCATTGGACTCAAGTATGGTGCAAGATGGACAAAGGTGACCGAACGGGCAGTTCGGTGCGACTAGTTGATTCAAACGGCGCGGGGGAGCCGGATGGGAGAGACTTGCCGACATGATGAGAGCCGTTGGATCAACCTACACGTGGCGGCAGCGAGTGCCGCACAACTGACTCGGTCTTCTGAGAAGGACTGAGAAGGGGTATTTTGGTAATCTTACCAAATACCGCCTTGGTGACCTTTTGCCAACCCGCGGCGCAAGACGGTGCGTGGAGAAGCGGATTAGGTCAAGAGGAGATGAAGATAGCGCTTTAAAATGCGTGCGTGTGTGACCCGTTTGTGTTGGGCCTTAATGGGAGCCCATTAGGGTCGATCTTCTAGAAGGTCTAAGCCTCCACTATAAATAGAGGAGGGAGGTGGCTGCACCCCCTCAACCCTTTCATTGTGTTTGAAACCCTAGTTTTGCTTAGGGAGAGGATTAGTGGAGGTTAGGGTTCTAGAGAGTTTTGATTTGATTTCGTGTTCATAGTTTGAGCTTTGTCCTCCATTGATGGAGTGGCTGTAAACCCAAATCATATCAAATCAATCCAAAGAAAGTTCTCTCAAAGATAAGTCTATTTGCTTTCTTTCTTTTCATTTGGTGATTTGGGGTCTTTCTTTGATCCGCGAGTTTTTGCTTGGTTTCTTCTCTTGATCTAGCTTGCTGTGACATGTGGGAACACATCTAGAATCATCTTGATCATTAATCACCCACGAGCAAGTCTCTAGATCATATTTTCGTTTTGACTCGGTTTTTGAACCACCTTCACTCAAATGGAGAAAGGTCTGAACTTTGGCAACGATCTTCACGATTGTTGCTTGGAATGGTTCCTGACATCCTTGAGAAGGTGTGTGTCAAGTTTCGTGAGGTTTGGACGCACGAATCAAAAGTTAGCTCAATTTGCGTTTTGGTTTTTCGGGCTGATTTTACTGTTCATCGAGCTAAAGGTCTGACCGCCCGTGGGAGAGGTCCGACCGCTAGGCCATCCGGTCTGACCGCCCCCGTGAGAGGTCAGACCGCCCGTGACTTGATGTTTTGAGTTTTTGTTGCTTTTGCTTCGGGGTTTTGAGTGGATTCAATACAAGTCTTCCACTGTGCTTGATTGATTGATCTTCATAGCTTTCATAGCTATTGGAGTGAGATTCGTATTGAATCTAATTTGGGAGAAAAAGATATTGTGCTCCTATTCACCCCCCCCCCCTCTAGTCGCCTTTTCGGTCCAACATTTTGCAATAGAAAAAACCATCACGGACGGTTTTTATTCAGAATCGTCTGTGATAATCTATTTTCACTGACGGTTCTGAACAAGAACCGTCTATGATAATTGATTATCATAAATGGTTATTGTTTAGAACCTTCTGTGATAGCTTTTTTCACCGACGGTTCAAAAACCATCTGTGATGATCTCATGCTACTACTGACCCATAAAGTCAGACGGTTCAGAAAACCGTCTGTGATGACGATTTTGAACCGTCTGTGATGACCTTTGCTGTAATAGTGTTAATGCATGGAACAACGTCATGAACTGTTGTAACATCGAAAGTAAAAGTGTGAAACATATTACCTACCGGAATATTCCACAGCCACCTGGTTCATTCTCTACCCTGTTCAAAAGATATGCACTGGAACATCATCCATGAACTAATGGACTAAACTATGCTAATGAGCCACATTAGGCCTAATGTCCTTAATGGGCCGGTTTAGGTTAAGTGTCCACACAATGGGTCAGGTTCCGGTTATACCATATGACTTAAGCACTGACACACACACATACATACATTAATTATTAATTACAGGACATATATATATGCGTCGGTGATAATTTACACCGAATATAGACGATATGCGGAAGCGATCACGCAAACGACATAACACAAGATGATAACACCCATTCAAGGAAGCTAGCTAAGGGATCCAGGGCACGGCATGGCACGGCATATATATAGTGTTATGTACCTGCAGTTGCTTGTGAACGTACGGATCCCATGCATTTTACCACTAGGATTAGAGTGGTGACTCCTCGAGGAGCCTCCAAATTTCAAGGCATTTCCAACAATTAGGAAATGTGTTTAGCGTTGATGACTAGTTTGATGAATACGATGGGCCGATACATATGCATGCTAACTAATTAATTAGGCTGCGCTGAGACTACGGATCAAAATCCTCAAAGTGTCTCTGAATTAAGCTGATCAGAGCCCAGCTAATGATAGATCAGCGCTAGCTTCTCCTGACCCCTCATATATCACCTGAACGTTGGTTAAATAAATGCCAGACGATTTTGTCTATGACATCACCACGGTGACATCACTCTGCTGTCGTGGGCATACAGCTCAATTAATTGCTGATCTACGAGCCGACGACCACTTGTTTGGCGATAGTTATCGATGGATCAATCTTTAGTACATGAAAGGCACTTATCTTGTCCCGTAAAAAACGCTAGTACGGATAGACGAGATTTATTCTTCTCACGTAACATTCTTAATAATAGAGTATTCGAATTCGGATTAACTATTCCATCATACATGGTGCTAACCAACTAACCCAAGAGATTCATATATTATCTGCGTCAATTTCAGTCTACTAGCTACTTCTTTTCTAGCACTGTGCACGATCTACATACGTACACATTGTGTTATTCTAAACGGTTTTGCTAGTTTTAAGTTGCCTGAAATTTTCTTAAGTTTAAGTCACTTATTGTGACCATTGGATTTGCATAGAGATTGGTGTGTCATATGATTGGATATTGATCCAATGGATGTCATATGATTGGATATTGATCCAATGGTCACAACAAGTGACTTAAACTTAAGAAAATTTCAGACAACTTATGAATAGACAGTTCCTATTCTAAAATATTTTTGCAACATATTTGCTCCAAATTAAGTTGTGGACTCCATGGCCATATGCAAGACTAGCTAAAAGCGGCTAGCCTATATATCGATTAATTGCCACTGATGTCACTGATGATCCTTTCCAATTAATTAATTATGCGATATATAATACAGACCGAGCAAAACTTCCAGGCGTTTTCCAAGATAATATTTTTGTTTCCTAATTTATTATTATGAACTTGGTTTCAATTTCCAATTTGATATATCCCAGTGCATAGATTTCGTAACATATTGGGCAGCTGCCATAGGGACGGGCTATTTGCCATTGTATTTTTCAACATAAATCTAAGCCGTCGCTTAGATCATTTAGAGAAATTGGATGGTGGAGATCAGAGTTTTCAATACCGTTTTTTTTTTAACCAGGGAGCTGGTTTGGCAGAAAATCAAAAAAAAATCGGCCAATTTCGTTCGAAATTTTCAAATGAAAGTTGGAATTTTTTGGATTTTCAATTAAAAAAGTCAATTTCGAGCAAAATTCAAGCAAATTCGAATGTATAACAGTTTGTCTCTTAGGGTTGTATCTGAAGGCTCCAACTCATTTAAAGGCAACCTTAGAGACAACATCTTCAATAATTTATTGATAAAATCATTTATTTTCAACACAACTTATCTTCTACACACTCACTATTTTTTATGGTTTGTGTGCCCAGTTTGTCTCTTAGATAAGAGATGACACATTCTCTCTCTTCACATCCTATCTCCTCCAACTAGGATTTTAAGTGACATGACAGGTAAGAGACAACTGATATGACCACTATTGAAGATGCCCTAATGCACAAAGCTATTCAAATTGGACATAATTAACTTTTTTTAGAGATTCAATAAAATTGGCTATTTCTTAAATTTGGTGCCTCATTGGTATGTGCGTACGGTGGGCCTATACTAATATTACGAAATAAATGTAATAATTAATGGAATTATAAGGTTAAAAAAATAAAAAGAGAGTCAGCATAATGCTGTATGTGTATGTAAATTATGCATTTTACACACTTTCCCATCATCCACTAATCATCCTACAAATTGGAGTGGTGAAGAGCGGAGGAATAGTGAGGGAACAAAAGTTTTTTTAAAAAAAAAATTATAACTAAAAGTTGTGTTTGTCATCCATATCTACCCTCCTCTATAAGTATATAATAATTAGCCTTTTATACGCAAGCATGCACGGGTTGATGACCAGTGCCCTTAATGGGCCGATTGAAGTTAAGTGTCCACACAATGAGCCAGGTTCATGTCATACCACTTGACTTACGCACTGACACACATGAGCGCATACATTTATTCATTAATTAATTTTTACTGGATATATATATTAATTATATCGAGTACAGACGACATGCAGAAGCGATCACGCAGAGGACATAGCATAGGATGACAACACCCCTTCGAGGAAGCTGCTTGTGAACGTACGGATCCCCCATGCATTTTATTACATTTACAGCCAGCGACACGAATAGAGTATAGCGGTGGTGGTGGTAGTGCGGTACTCGATGAGCATCGATAGTTGGATTGATGGATGGATGCATGGGTGAATGGGTATGGATCATCCACGAACGTAGATGCCAATTGCGTCGAGGCGACCCCTGGGCCCGGAGCGTCCAAAGAAGCCCACGATCTGGCCTTCCTGCACCGGGATGTCGAAACGAGTCCCTCCGCAGTCGCAGCCGTATTCGTATGACTTGCCTTCGTTGGTGACAAACTTGAGGGACGTCACGATTTTGGGAATGACACTGTACTGACCAAACCTTCCGGAGATTCCATTGATGTATTCTGATCTGCCGAGTTCAATCACCTGCATGGGATGATCGACACGACTATATAATTAATCACGATGGATTAAGGGGAGTACGTGGATGCCTGCGCAAATAAATAGATGATTTCCCACTGAGGCGCACAGTTGGCCGCATAATCGAAGGAAATTGTACACCAACCTCAGGCTCCCCAGCTGGATTACCCCATGGACCTTCATGGCGTTCCTCCCCGTTGTTGCCCACGTAAACGAAGGAAATAGCACTGAGCACCTTGTAGTCGCATGTATGGATTAGCACACGGATCAGCCGGTGGGGGAACTGCTGGATGTCGCGAGGTTCGCCTCCCTCTCCACCCCAGTGTCCAATCTTGGCAGTCAGGCTCTGCATGCATGCATTTTATTTTGATTAATGGGGAAACCTCGGTTTCAACAAAAAAAAAAATCAACTATTGATAGGCATGCCCTTGCGTCGAGCGCGGGTAGGCTGAGGGCTGACAGGCACCTCACGCCAATTGCATGCATATAAATTAATATGTATCGGTATACACAAGTACGAAAATTAAGCCAGCCCAGTCAATCAATATTGTATCAAAATGATAGTATTTAGAGAAGCATAGGCGTACTACAAGCACTAGCTAGCAGAGAACCGAATGAATTAAAATTAACAACTCGTGCTTGTGTGTGTACCATTTTTTGAGTAGGGTACGTATACAGGTTAACGCCCACGAACCAGCTAGCTGAATGGAATGGAATGGAATGGATCAGTGGTGTTCGATGGATGATGGCCTCAATGAGTAGCTGAGCACCCATATATATAGCATCGCGCATTAGCAGTGTTCTCTCTAGCTCATCCCTACCTGCAGAACCATTGTACCCCTGCCCGCCGCAAATATTTCTATGACGGCTACTTAGCCACCACACAGTGTGTACGCCCAAGACGATCGATCCTGAATAGTTCTATCACGGCAACTTAGCCACCACACAGTGTGTACGCCCAAGACGATCGATCCTGAATAGTTCTATCACAGCAACTTAGCCACCACACAGTGTGTACGCCCAAGACGATCGATCCTGAATAGTTCTATCACGGCAACTTAGCCACCACTCGAATGATAGCCTTTAGCCACACGATACGTGGGCTCATTGATTGGACTATCACCAATTCACCATTAACTTTTGGCTCTCAAACATTAACTTCTAACTAATCCTGATAGCCCCCTAGAAAAACTAATCTTGATATCCGGTGCCTATTGCTTTACTTCAATGGGAGTCTCCTCTGTTCGTTTTTCAATTCGATTCAAACATATTCAAGGCCGGTAAGATAATTTCAGCCATGTGTTATATATAATAATATACAATAGGAAAGATAAAGAAACAATGGTCATTGACATTCCAGCTCGGTACGTGGTGTTATTCTTTTTCCGATTCGATCTGAGCTCACCTATGTAGCTTATTACATCATGTCCAATAACTCAAATTGAACATCATGTCCAATAACTGAAATCGAATCATTACTTACCTATTTTGTGGTGCAGGTTTGGATTCGATCGAGTACGTTGAGAAATTCATCCATGATGCACGTACATATCACGTCCGTTATAAACATGCAGTGACAAAATTAATGGATTAGATCTTACCTTTTTCTTCCACTAATGTGAGAATTCCTAGCAAATTTTCTTTTTCTCTGATTAATATGATAATTTCTAGCTTTTTACCACCTAAGATTAACGTGGTGAGTCCTCGTGGAGCCTCCGATTTTCAAGGCATTTTCAACAATCAGGACATTTTTACATGATACGCAACCGTAATATATATGTATTGTTAGTTATAGAAAGATCGACAGAGAAAGTGAATTGGACTTTACAAGCATTAAATAACCCTGATAGCCCTCTAGAAAAACTAACGGAATTGATACAGTGATGAGGACGTCGGGGGAGCGACAGCTCCGCATTGGATGATGTAACATTCCAATTTTCAGGAGTTTTTCAAAAGTTTTTAAAATAAAAATAACCATTTTGTTTTGTTGAATTGCTAAAACTTAACCTGGAGATTTTGGAAATTGAGAGCGATTTAATGTGAATTAATCAAACTTCAACTAATTCAAATTTGCTTTATTTTGAGTTGTTGGAGTTCTCTATTATTTAGATTCCCTTTCCCTGTTTGTTTCGTTTTTCCGTCAGCCCATTCCTCCTCCTCTCGTCGTTGGCCGCTCCACCCTCTCTGCACCCTCTGGGTCACGACCACCATTTTGGTCACGACCACCCTCTTGATTACGACCACCCTCTCGGTCACGATCACCTTCTTGGTTTCGACCACCCCTTGGTTCTGACCAGCCCTGCTTGTCAGCCCCACTCACTTCCTCTTTCCTCTCTCTTTTCCCGCAGGCATCGGCATTAAATCTCATTGTCTCCGCAACGGCATGGGCATTAAATGTTGTTGCCTCCGCAACGGCGTGGGCATCAAATGCCGTTGTTTCCGCAGCGGCGTGGGCATTAAATGCCGTTGTTTCTGCCCCGTCATGTTTTTCTTCCCCCTTTTTGCACCACTCCATCTTGTTGCCCGGTCCCCCTTCCTTCATCTATAAATAGAGCACCTGGGAGCATCGCCCTCATCTTGTTTTTTTTCCCAGCTCGCCCTCTCTAGCTCTAGTTGGTGCGGCTTTCCTGAAGCCTCGAGCTCCGTAATCGGCCGCTGTGCACCTCCTCCCGGTTCTCGTCGCACTAGTGCAACCCCTCTTCCAACCGCATCTTTTGGTAACCTCTCCCTCGGGCGGTCAGACCTCTAGTTCAAGAACAGTGAACTCAGCCCAAAAAATCAAAACGCAAATTAAGCTAACTTTTGATTCGTGCGTCCAAACTTCATGAAACTTGACACACACCTTCTCAAGGATGTCAGGAACCTATTCCAAGCAACGATCGTGAAGATCCTTGCCAAAGTTCAGACCTTTTTCCATTTGAGTGAAGGTAGTTCAAAAACCGAGTCAAACGCGAAAACTGATCTAGAGACTTGCTCGTGGGTGATTGATGATCAAGATGATCCTAGATGGGTTCCCACATGTTGCAGCAAGTTAGATCACAGCAAGAAACCAACCAAAACTCATGGATCAAAGAAAGACTCAAAATCACCAAATAGAGAGAAAGAAAGCAAATGAACTCATCTTTGAGAGAACTTTCTTTGGATTGATTTGATATGGTACTGGTTTACAGCCACTCCAACAATGGAGGACAAAGACTCAATACATGAGCACGAATCAAATCCAACTCTCTAGAACCCTAACCTCCAACTATCAACTCCTAAGCACCAAAGCAAAACTAGGGTTTACAAGTAATGAAAGGGTTGAGGGGTGCAGCCACCTCCTCCTCTATTTATAGTGGAGGTCTAGACCTTCTAGAAGAGTTTCCTAATGGGCTCCCGTTAAGGCCCAAAACAAACGGGTCACATACGCACGCATTTTAAAGCGCCGCCTTCATCTCCTCTTGACCTAATCCGCTTCTCCACGCACCGCCTTGCGCCTGGTTGGCAAAGGTAACCAAGGCGATATTTGGTAAGATTACCAAATACCCTTCTCGGTCCTTCTCCAAGACCGAGTCCAGACAGCGGCACTCGCTGTTCGCCGCATGTAGGTTGATCCAACGGCTCTCATCATGTCGGCAAGTCTCTCCCATCCGGCCCCACCAAAACCACCATGGCACTTGCACCGACCCCGCGCCGCTTGATTCAACTGGCCGCACCGAACCGCCTGCTCGTCACCTTTGTCCATGTTGCACCATACTTGAGTCCAATGACTTCACCCGCATCGCCGATCGTTCAACCTCGCCTCTCCAAGCCTAGTCCCGATCATCCTCGCCGTTGACCGTCGTTGACCACCAAGCAATCCTGCACAACAATAGACAAGCAAATCGAAACCGGGAACAAGTTCTTCACAACTTGACCCACGTTAGTCAAAACATGCATCATGCAACACATATGCACTGAAACCCATGAGGTTGACCTAACGAACAACCATCGCCGCCACACGGGCTGACGAAACAAGTGAAAACCGGTTAGACGGCCACCATGGCCGGCCCGATCGCTTCCTACCGGTCGATCGCCACCAAAAGCCGGCTCGACCGCCACCCATGACTTAGCCAAAATTTCAACTCAAATCCGCAACCTCTCGAAATTTCAAACGAATAGAACTTTTGACTGGAGGCTCCAAAAATTATGGGACCAAGAGTAGTAGAACCTCCTCTCTTGCCTACACCCTCTATTTTTGGCCCAGCTCAAAAAACTAAACTCCACTTAATGGCCGGTCGACCAGCCGAGAGCCGGCCGCATCGCCACACCGCCGGCCCGACGCCACCGGCCGGTCGACCGCCAGCCACTTACTACCAGAGCAACCCAAGACAGGACCGGTCTGACCGCCACCATGGCCGGTCGACGCACTCGAGACTCGATGCATTTGAACTTTGCCAAAACTCGTGTTTCCGCAAACCTTCAACGTCATTGCCAATTGTCACATCATCCTAAGATCATGAGCATATCCCCATGATATCCACAGTAAGTTTTTCTATGGCAAACCCGTTCGTCGTATATCATTTTACGACAACAAAAACGCCTAAAGGCAAAATCGTTCGATTACCCTTAGGCGCTCCTCTTTCTCCTCTGTGGTCAAGACCGCAAGGATTTGAGGAGCGATAATGCTGGTCGGATACTTCTCGCAGATGAGCCTGACACGTGCGTCAACCTCCGCCTCCGGAAGATCTGTACACATAAATAGTACGATTAGAAGACTAAATCAGGATTAACAAAGGACAGAACCAAAAGAGTAAGTTTTTCTACTCACCATCCTTGTAGTCCCTGATTGGGTTGTCCTTTCCTGAGTACCTCCACATGGGAGGAACCCTTGTCTTCAAAGGACTGATTCGGCGCGTGATGAAGTCCTTCACCACGTGCCAACCGGTGAGCCCCTCCGACTTCAAGTCTTTGGCAGCCTGAATGTAGGGGGCTATCCGGTCGAGATTACTGGGAGTTGAGTCCCAGGAAGAAGACCGCTCGGCGGCCTTTCCGGCGAATGAGAGGCTGTCTTCCTTTGTTACCTCCCAGTAGAACCACCTCTTCTTACACCCCGGCCATGACGACCGGGTAAATATCTGAATGTACTCCTTCGACTTACCGTCGTGGAGCTTCACACCACAGCTACCGGCGATTCCAGCTTGACGAGCCATTCCGTAGTAGTATGGAAAAGCTCGAGGTCTGCCGGAATCCCCAGGTAGGCCTCACACAGGTACACGAACACGCTCAGCATTGTGATGGAATTAGGACCAAGGTTCACTAATTCCACCCCAAAGTGCTCGAGCACGAGTGTGAGGAAGGGGTGAGCAGGCAATTGGAGACCGCACTCACAGTACGCCTGGAAAACCGGAATTTGGCCTTCCTCTCCTGACGGCCAATGCTGCTCATTCGCCGCAATCCACCTTACGAGAAGCCCTCGGGATCTTCTCGCGACCAAAGCGGTCATTCGCCATCCATCTCTCGACTCACCCACTCGAGACAATCCCGCCATTTTCTCACAAAGCGGAAGAATTGGATTTGGGAAAGCTCAAGGAAAAGAGTACAGAGTCACCGGCGGCGGAAGAGACGAGAAAGCAACAAACTGTTGGGAGAACGGGTAAGAACCCTAAGTTTTACCTCCGCGGTCCATTTTATAACCGCACGCTTGGAACGAAACGCCGTGGAATCCCAACAGTCTCCACCGCTTCAGGAATTGCTCTGACGGACAGGCTTTTTACCTGCCCGTTTGAAAGTCCCAAGACACTTTTCACACATCAAGAGAAATTACCGTCCTGACCCTCAGGACATATGCAAAGCCGATCGGAAAATTTTTGCTTCCGATCACAAGGCCACGATCGCTCTGAAGTCGTAAGAAATTCTACGACTACCTTGCAATCGTAATATTCTTACCTCAATCAAGCATATTTCTTGTCGAGAGAAACGTTTGTTGAAGAGTTTTTCCTTCAACATCCTTCTTGCGACCTCCTAATGGTCGAAAGATCATTGCCAACCCTTCGGTCAAGTACGATATTTTTCACTTGCAGCTGGGGGGCTAGATGACGAGGATCTAATAATCCTCATTTTATTATTTCCATAATCATGTAATATGACGTCACATGGCATGCCCCCTAATATTAGAAGGGGAAAGCAAGTCAGGTAGTCGTAAGATCTCTTACGACTACCCCCTAGTCGTAAGTATCTCTACGACTATAGTGTAATCGTAAGTCTTGCTACGATTACGTCCGGTCGTAAGTCTTCCTGCGACCAGTACCCAGTCGTAAGGCTTTCTACGACAACCCCCTGGTCGTAAGTTCTTTTATGACCAACTCTGCCACGACTTCCCCACGATTAATTGGGTCCACTCGTCAGAAGGCCCATTTAATAGTGGGAATCTAAGCAGTCAAAATACGTAGTTATGCCTGATATAACTACAGATAATACCCCACTATCTCTGACTGATAACCGTTTGACAGCATGGGGTTGTTACTACTCCGGTAATTACTCTCATTATTGCGCAATAATGAGCGACTAATGAGCCTGCGCAAATAAATAGATAGATAAATGATTTCCCACTGAGGCGCACAGCTGTGGCCGCATAATCGAAGGAAATTGTACACCTACCTTAGGCTCCCCCGCTGGACCACCCCACGGACCCTCATGGCGTTCCTCCCCGTTGTTGCCCTCGTAATCGAAGGAAATAGCACAGAGCGCGTCACCGTGGCCGCATGTATGGATTAGCACACGGATCAACCGGTGGGGGAACCGCTGGACGTCGCGAGGTTGGCCTCCCTCTCCACCCCACTGTCCAATCTTGGCAGGCAGGCTCTGCATGCATGCATATATTAATATTAATATGTACATATACACCAGTATGAAGATTAAGCCAGCCCAGTCAATCAACATTGTATCATAATGATAGTATTTTGAGAAGCATAGGCGCTAGCTAGCAGAGAACCGAATGAATTAAAATTAACAACTCGTGCTGCTTGTGTGTGTACCATTTTTTTAGTAGGCTACGTATACAGGTTAACGCCCACGAAATGGAATAGATTAGTGGTGTTGGATCGATGATGGCCTCAATGAGTAGCTGAGCACCCATATATATAGCATCGCGCATTAGCAGTGTTCTTTCTAGCTCATCCCTACCTGAACCATTGTACCCATAAATGGATAATTTGTATGACGGCAACTTGGCCACCACACAGTGTGTACGTCCAAGACGATCGATCCTGAATAGTTTTATCACGGCAACTTAGCCACCACACAGTGTGTACGCCCAGGACGATCGATCCTCAATCACGGCAACTGCAAAACTGCTTGCACTACCCCTGGTCTTCTAAAACAAGTGCAGTATAAGCTCTTGAGGTGGTTTTGGACGCAGCTTTGCTATCGTGCTATATGACATGGCCAGCAAAAACCACGTCGATTATTCAACAAATAAAATATACAAAAATTCCTCAACCCAGTAGGCGCCACATGTTTGTTAGTGCTACCACTTCTTCCTCCTCTGCTCTTCCCCTCCATCTCTCGTCATCATCCACTCAAGCCGAGCCACTACATAATGGGGTCGCCACCGACAACAAGCTACTATACCGCTGAGATCAGCCAATCGTACGGATTTGCTTGAACCAATCGTACAAGTTTTGGGACATACGGTGCAATTTGCTCCATTTAATATTTCACATTTTCAAAGACTCAAGTCAAAAATCTCAAAAACAAAGAATATCATATATTCATATCCACGTGTCGTGATGGTGAGCTGTGTCGGTTTGTCCTACAAAATTTGCCAGTGGACAGGAGCAGTGAAAATTTCAGCAATTTATGAAATAGGGCCTAGCTAGAGTTTTCAGATCAGTGGTATCAATAAAAATGTTGGTAGATAGTAGGAAAATATTATAAAAGTTATATTCATGTGTTAATTTTTTGTGTGCGTGTGTAGGCGGCACACTATTTATCGGACCCAGAAACAGCATCCTGTGTATATACCATACTAGTCTCATGATCAATGAGTACTGCATATATCTCACATCGTTGCATCACATTCATACACGAATAAATAAAACAGAGTAGCGTCTCTATGGGCGTCTACTTAGCCTGTGCCTGATCTTCTAAAACAAGTGCAGTTAAGCTCCTGAGGCGGTTTTGGACGTGGCTTTGCTACTGTGCAGATGATGTGGCCAACAAAAAAAACATGATGATTATTCAACAAATAAAATATACAAAAGCCACTATAAAAGCGTCTCTACGGGGTTCTTGTAGTGAATATATCTATTAAACGTGTAGATAGTAGAACTTTGTAGACCTCGAATGATAGCTTTAGCCACACGATACGTGGGCTGATTGGTTGGACTATCACCAGTAATTTTTAGCTCTAACATTAACTTCTAACTAATCCTGATAGCACTCTAGAAAAACTAATCTTGATATCCGGTGCCTATTGCTTTACTTCAATGTGAGTCTCTGTTCGGTTTTCAATTCGATTCAAATATATTCAAGGCCGGTAAGATAATTTCAACCATGTGTAATATATAATAATAATAATATACGATAGGAAAGATAAAGAAGCAATGGTCATTGACATTCCAGCTCGGTACGTTGTGTCATTCTTTTTCCGATTCTGAGTTCGCCTAGGTAGCTTATTACAGCATGTCTAATAACTCAAATTGAACATCAAGTCCATAACTGAAATCGAATCATTACTTAGCTATTTTGTGACGCAGGTTTGGATTTGAGTACGTTGAGAAATTCATCCATGATACATGTACATATCACGTCCGTTATAAACATGCAGTGACAAAATTAATGGATTAGATCTTTCATTTTTCTTCGACTAATGTGAGAATTTCTAGCAATTTTTTTTTCTCTGATTCATATGATAATTTTTAACTTTTTACCACCTAAGATTAACGTGGTGACTCTCGAGGAGCATCCGATTTTCAAGGCATTTTCAACAATTAGGACATTTTTACATGATAAGCACCCATAATATATATGTATTGTTAGCTATAGAAAGATGGACAGAGAAAGTGAATTGGACTTAAGAGGCATTAACTAACCCTGATAGCCCTCTAGAAAAACTAAGGGAATTGATACGGTGAGAACCTCCGGAACGATAGCTCCGCGTCGGATGCCTCACTTCACTTTCCCCACCGAATCATCTTATACTATTCCCATCTCTCTCCCTCGAACTCGTCGTTGTCATCGCGAACTCCACCGACAAGCTTTGCACCACACTACTGTCCGCGTGCCTCCTCCTCCAGATAGGTGTGTTGTGGGTGTTCCCTCGAAATATTGAGACTCCTTTTCTTGATTATTGCAAGAAGTGTTTCTATATGTTACAACGTATCTTTCCCAAATCTTAGAGCATGTAATTTTTTTTTTGCTGGTGTTGCGGATGTTTTTACTAATTGTTGCACACATCTTTCTCAATTGTTGCATATGACATTTAGTTTGTTGGGGACATATCCTCTCTGGACTATTTTGTAGCAAGTGTTTCCTCAAATTATTGCATACGTATTTCCAAATTGTTGCAATAATTATTACATCGCAGGTTCATTTTATTTCAAACTTTTGTGTTAGTTGTTCTAGTACATCCTCCTATACAAAACGACATATGTAGTTTTCAGTGCTTTTTGTGAAGAGAATGCATCCATGGAACAAAACCCGTCCACGGGACACAATGAAGCATAAGTAAATAGTAATTTCAGCACGCATGCATGGAACAAAACCCGTCCACAGGGCACAATGAATCAATTAAAACACAATAAAATGCATAAGTATAGAGCTTCACAACTTGGTAACAAGTACCAAGAAGGCTTAGGACACACGCTTGAGAAACGCTCGAGATACATGCACTCGAGAAATGCCTGGGATACCCGCACCCGAGAAACGCTTAGGATACGCACACCCAAGGAACGCCAGGACCATACTCCCGGTACATAGGATGACAACAATAATAATAAATCAAATAGAGAATATTAAAAGTCTCATTCATATAAATTAATCAATAATCAAGTCCATAAATAAGTTATAAATGGAAAATAATCAATGTCTCTATATTTAAATGAAAGCACTCTAAATATATATTATATAATGAATGTGTGATTATTTTGCATGTGGTGCATGTGAGCTACTCCATCTCTTGCATGTCGTCATCAACGGTTACCTAAAAATCAACAACAAAGCAAGAGTGAATCCAAAATTCAGCAAGTACATAATAAAACCATAAACAATAGTTTATCAACCATAATCAATCATATCATCATTAATCATTTATTTGTTGTTATGCTCATTCTCAAACAATCACATCATCTCATGTATGCAATGTTCCATTATGCTCATGCTCATATGCAACTCAATCAGTTGATATCGGTATAGCGGAGTATTCACCCATCGATGATACACTCTATCCTTCACTCCCGTGAAATCTCAACTAATGTAGGTTTTTATCTAGAGTACTCTAGAATAGTCATATAACAATACTCACCGACCTCAACGGAATAGTTACTTGACAGTACTCATTGCCCTGGCTAGTGCAATCCTGATATGATGAATGCAAATGATGCAACATTGTTCATTTTTCCATTACGACCATTACTATGTCCTTACCATATCATGTCATTAATATATCATGTCATAAACTAATCTTGATATCCGGTGCCTATTGCTTTACTTCAATGTGAGTCTCTGTTCGGTTTTCAATTCGATTCAAATATATTCAAGGCCGGTAAGATAATTTCAGCCATGTGTAATATATAATAATAATATACGATAGGAAAGATAAAGAAGCAATGGTCATTGACATTCCAGCTCGGTACATTGTGCCATTCTTTTTCCGATTCTGAGTTCGCCTATGTAGCTTATTACAGCATGTCTAATAACTCAAATTGAACATCAAGTCCATAACTGAAATCGAATCATTACTTAGCTATTTTGTGATGCAGGTTTGGATTTGAGTACGTACGTTGAGAAATTCATCCATGATACATGTACATATCACGTCCGTTATAAACATGCAGTGACAAAATTAATGGATTAGATCTTTCCTTTTTCTTCGATTAACGTGAGAATTTCTAGCAAAAATTTTTTCTCTGATTAATATGATAATTTTTAACTTTTTACCACCTAAGATTAACGTGGTGACTCCTCGAGGAGCATCCGATTTTCAAGGCATTTTCAACAATTAGGACATTTTTACATGATAAACACCCATAATATATATGTATTGTTAGCTATAGAAAGATGGACAGAGAAAGTGAATTGGACTTAAGAGGCATTAACTAACCCTGATAGCCCTCTAGAAAAACTAAGGGAATTCATACGGTACGATAGCTCCGCGTCGGATGCCTCACTTCACTTTCCCTACTGAATCATCTTATACTATTCCCATCTCTCTCCCTACATTCCCAACTCCCAAATACTCGTCCATACCTCCACCTCAAAAAATCCCAAATACTCCCACTTCCTCTAACTCTCTCTGTCCCCTGGGGACAGCAAGGATAGTTCTCACAACGATGGCTGGAGAGTAGCCAAGGTGATGCACACGCGCTGCTTTCTCGAGGGAGTCGGGGCATCCGATGGCAAGTGGAAGACGACGATGAGACGCTGGCTTGGAGTCGCCTCTGCCAGATTTGAGCTCACCGGCGAAAGGGCACTAGATTGGCCTCACCGCGGCCAGATCAAGGGCCTAAATCTAGCCAAAGCACCCTTGTTCGCCGCCCCTCTGTTTCACCAAGCTGTGCTAGTGATGGCAGTTGTGTGCTGTCGATGCCTTGTCTTCCTTCTTTTAGCCAGAGTCCCAAGCTCTGTGACCACCGGCCGTGGCCTCCATGAGCTCTAGCAGCTTCCTGACCTCCATCAGGTGCATCCTTCGCAAGCCTTGCCCGAGCAATGTCGCCACCAGGGGTGGCCTTTGAGAGTGCCAACTGAGCTTTGATGTTACGGGATCCTCGTCATTGTCATCGCGAACTCCACCGACAAGCTTTGCACCACACTACTGTCCGCGTGCCTCCTCCTCCAGATAGGTGTGTTATGGGTGTTCCCTCGAAATATTGAGGCTCCTTTTCTTGATTATTGCAAGAAGTGTTTCTGTATGTTACAACGTATCTTTCCCAAATCTTAGAGCATGTATTTTTTTTTGCTGGTGTTGCGGATGTTTTTACTAATTGTTGCACACATCTTTCTCAATTGTTGCATATGACATTTTAGTTTGTTTGGGACATATCCTCTCTGGACTATTTTGTAGCAAGTGTTTCCTCAAATTATTGCATATGTATTTCCAAATTGTTGCAATAATTATTACATCGCAGGTTCATTTTATTTCAAACTTTTGTGTTAGTTGTTCGAGTACATCTTCCTATACGAAACGACATATGTAGTTTTCAGTGCTTTTTGTGAAGAGAATGCATCCATGGAACAAAACCCGTCCACGGGACACAATGAAGCACAAGTAAATAGTAATTTCAGCACGCATGCATGGAACAAAACCCGTCCACAGGGCACAATGAATCAATTAAAACATAATAAAATGCATAAGTATAGAGCTTCACAACTTGGTAACAAGTACCAAGAAGGCTTAGGACACACGCTTGAGAAACGCTCGAGATACATGCACTCGAGAAACGCCTGGGATACCCGCACCCGAGAAACGCTTAGGATACCCACACCCAAGGAACGCCAGGACCATAATCTCGGTACATAGGATGACAACAATAATAATAAATCAAATAGAGAATATTAAAAGTCTCATTCATATAAATTAATCAATAATCAAGTCCATAAATGTCGGGACCCAAAAATGCATCTCAGGAACCCTCTGTGTATTCTGAACTAGTCCCAAATCAGTAGCTAGCTCACACAGGAAAACAGTGATGAAATACCATCCATTTATTCAATTTAACTAAAAAGATCTCAGAGTAACACATAATAACAATAACTGGACCTTATGGTCAACGTTTACTTAACTTGCCACGCAGGGCTAAAGAAACAAATGAACTCTTGTAGCGGAACGAAACTCTTCAAATGGCCAATCAACATGCCCACAGGCAATCGAGTGGAGAAACGCATCCTAATCCGCAAAACCTTCATGGTCTTCCTGGTAGAACTCGGAGTTCCCTGGTTTTTCTGTGGAGATTTAAACAACACAGGGCGCAAAGCCATGAGTACTTTGAATGTACTCAGCAAGCCGTGGGGAAATGTATGCAAATAGTATTCATGCAGGGCTTGAACAAAGATTAGCTGTATGACACTTTTGCAGAAAACAGCATTTACGATAAATACAATAAATAGATTGGAATGCGTAATTGAAAACAATAATAAGTAAGTAAACAGTTTGTTTGAAACAACCAGTGAACTTCCCATTCACTTCCCAACCAAACCAAAGATAAGTGAATTCCCCATTCACCAATCGACACAAACCACCAAGTGAATGACCTATTCACCAAACGAACATTATATTCATCAAGTTAACTTCCCATCCACACTCCGACATATTTTTGAAGAAACTCTATCTCCCGTGTGAAATCCCCAGGCACGTCCATAACCGCGGACACGGCTATTCGAATAGTTTTACACTCTGCAGAGGTTGTACAACTTGACCCACAAGAGATAGATCAACTTATAATGTCCGTTTAACACACTTCCAAGGTGTGCGACTAAGTGATCATCACAAGGCTTTTACAAAGCTCCTCCTTAACCCAGTTCTGCCCGCTAAGGTTTCAACGCTGAATGTCTTCCCGACCAGACAGGCCCCCCCTCTTGCGCCACCGTGAGAATACGTTTTTCACGACTCACACTTCACATGACAGAACCAAAATTAAGACATTGCTAATTAATCAGCTAGGTCCGTCCCATACCAGACATGTGGTTGTACGGTTAAGGCCCAGTTCAATGGCGCACAAGATTAAGTCCTTGACAAGTTATTCAGGCGAGACTACCACAAACCCACAACATGTTCAATCCACATCCCCACTATCCACCGACCACTCGCCCGAGCGAAAACCATTTTGTTTAACCAAGACCCATGACATACCCTGTCAGGGCTCCCAAATTTTAACAAAAGTGGCTCACCACCATGGTTCCATAAATCATTAAGTCAAAATTAATTATTAAGACACATGTGATGACAAACCCATCGTAACTAAGCAAGACTAAGCATATGTACGATACCCATGTTGGCAGTATAAATATGTCCAACTACAATTACCCATGCTAAGGTGACAAAGGATTCATGGCATTCAAATAATCAATGGGGGCATAATGACAACAGGTAATAACTAATTCCAGAGCAATTTATATAAAGATAGCATGCAATTGTATAAAACAATATACTTTTGAAATCCTGGGTTCAATATGATCAAAGTTCCACGACTTGCCTTGGAATAAATCCAGTGATTGATCTTGATCTTGGTATGCTACTCCTTGCTCGAAGCTTCCCGAAGTATCAACGTCTACTCGCAAAAACAAGCAAATAAACCAAATAAATAAATAACAGAGAGAAAACAAACTCCAAAAATTAAATAAAAATCTCAGATAAATAGATCTCGAATTTAGATAAATTTAGGAATTTGAATGCACTCAAACGAAGTTCGGATGCAAAAGATATGAGCTCTGGAAGATTGAAATCACATAAAATACTAAAAATCAGAATTTAGTGATTTACTGAATTATTTTTCTAAAGGAAAAGGAATTATGACGTCAGCTGACGTTAGCGGAGGACGTTCGGACGGGACGAAAACTCACCCGACAGGTGGGTCCCACTGGACAGTGACTTGGTGCACCATGGACTGGGTTTAGAGATCCATGGCTCGGGTGGGATTTTGAGCGTGCCACATGGCCGTTGACTGGCAGCTGATTAGGACGCCACATAAGCAAAGATGAAGACGTGGCCGCTGAGGTGGGGAAATAGTTGGCTGCTACGTCAACAAGGAGGGAAAAAGAGGGATGAGCAGAAGGAGACATGGCCGACGACGAGAACATGGCGGCGCTGGTGAACCACGGCTAGGAAGGTCCTGTAAAGGAGCAAAATGGGATGCCGAGGTTATGGCGAAGCTTCAGGTGGCGATGACTCGGCAACTCTGGCGACGAGACGACGACGGTGGCGACATTGGCGGCGGCGAGCCCCACTGTGATGACAAAAACGGCAAGGGAGTGGCGCCCGAAGGAGTTGGAGATGAGCACCACGTCGGCGGAGGAGCAAGGATCACAGATATGGGCTTGGAATAACCGAAGATCAAAGGAACCGGCGGCAAGACAACGGTGACCGGAAGCGGAGAAGAAGCATGGCGACAGGGTACTCCGATGATAAAGAAAACCAGAGGAGGTAGGGGATCAGATGAGAAGGGCATGGAGCACATCTTGACGCGCACGGAAATCAAAGGAGCTCACCGGAGATAGTAGATCGATTAAGGGCGGCGGCGGTCGTTTTTCGGACGAACACGAAAAACGAGGCTCCGGAGTTCCTCGGAGGAAGATGGTGGAAGCACGGCGTAGCGCACGCTATTGCGGACCCGGCGAAGGAAGAATCACGGCCGGAGATGGACCAACGGCGGAGAAATCTAGTGGAGACGAAGCTTCAACAGCGGCGGCGCTCGGGCGAAATTCGGCAAAACGAAGAACGAATCAAAGGCGGCGCCTTAGGGTTTTGAGGGAGGATACTCGGGCGAAACATTTGATGCACGGGAGCTCTTTAAATAGCACCGGATGGAAGGAATCCCAGAGGAGCACGACGGCGCTGTCTCGTGAAGAACACGGACTCACGGGAGGAGCTCGGGTTGAAGACGACGCACAGGTTGCAAAGGCGGGACCCACCCTGCAGTGAGAGCAAAGGAGGGAGGCGCGGACTGGGCTGCGGCGGAGAAAGAGGCCAAGCGGGCTGGGCCGGAGGGAGGAGGAGATGGGCCAAGAGGTTAAGGTTTGAGCCCAAGGGAGTTTCTGAGATTTTAAACTAGTTTTTCTTTTTAGAAAATAGCAGAAAATCCAAATGACTATTAGAAAATAGCAAATGCACTCGGAAAAATTCTAGAAAATATATCCAAGCACATAGAACCCAAATAAAATAGTTTTTATAATAGTTGATGTTGACATTAATCATGTTAAATTGTTTTTGAACTCTGAAAATCCATATTAAGCTTTTAACTTTAGCAGAAAAATCCAAATGGTTATTTTTCTTTTAAAACTTCAAAACAGACCAAATTTTTGGGATGTTACAATAAATAAGTTCTAAAGGGAAAATAATCAATGTCCCTAGATTTAAATGAAAGCACTCTAAATATATATTATATAATGAATGTGTGAATATTTTGCATGTGAGCTACTCCATCTCATGCATGTCGTCATCAACGGTTACCTAAAAATCAACAATAAAGCAAGGGTGAATCCAAAATTCAGCAAATACATAATAAAACCATAAACAATAGTTTATCAACCATAATCAATCATATCATCATTAATCATTTATTTGTTGTTATGCTCATTCTCAAACAATCACATCATCTCATGTATGCAATGCTCCATTATGCTCATGCTCATATGCAACTCAATCAGTTGATATCGGTATAGCGGAGTATTCACCCGTCGATGATACACTCTATCTTTCACTCCCGTGAAGTCCCAACTAATGTAGGTTTTTATCTAGAGTACTCTAGAATAGTCATATAACAGTACTCACCGACCTCAACGGAATAGTTACTTGATAGTACTCATTGCCCTGGCTCGTGCAATCCTGATATGATGAATGCAAATGATGCAACATTGTTCATTTTTCCATTACGACTATTACTATGTCATTGCCATATCATGTCATTTCATGTCATTAATATATCTTGTCATAAACTCAATAAAGCATCATCATCATCATAATATCATGGCATGCAAATAAACTTAACGAAGCATAAATAAATAATATGATAATGTAATATCAAAGACTAGCAAATAATCCATTGTCCACCGCTCTACCATGCACTTGCCTTTTAGCCATGCAAGTCGAGACAATGCAACGGTGGCACCGCACTTGAAGTGACACTCCCTGTATAAACATCAATATTACTCTCAAAACATGCCACAACTGTACACAACCAGCAACCAAAATAATATCACACCTACATGCAAAACCGACACACTTAACCACAAAATGTCTAACTCCCATGACCAAACCAATCTGCAGCGTGATTAAACATCAATCTAAGGTTGATCAGATCGTTACCAATGAAAAGCAGGGGAGACGGCTGGAGAGGCATGGGAAGTAGGGAAGGAGCGCATGGGGGGTGTGGAGGTGGCTAGGGCATCAGCCGGCCACCCCCTGCCCCTCTTATGTGGGGCACTGGTCCCCCCTTGGGCCTTGACCGGCTCCCCCCTTGGCTATGGGTCTGACAGCCCACTTCTTTCCCCCTCCCCAAATTTTGAATTTTAAACTCCAAATTCCAATTTGCCAATTTCTAATCCTTGTATTAAAATGGGATATTACAATTATGCAATAACTTTATCTTTGCGAGATATGTGTTTAATATTCAATGATGTAATTGTGTGCACTAGCTACTGATCTAGGGACTAGTGTTGATATACACATAGGGTTCTGAACAGTAGAATCAGGTCCCGACAATCGACAACCATTGTGCATTGTTTTTCATGTTTGAGGTGCGTAACCAAACATGTCTGGCTCGTAACCTCGAACCATTGTTTTACTATCGTAATAATGGAAATAAGGGTTGTGCAGGACTCTTGCTGCTGGTGATGATGAGGTTGGCAAACAACAAATGTAATGGAGCTCGTAATGTTCTGCCACAACTTGTTCTTAGTTAAAGCAGAGCTTGTGCATCAACAGTTCAGCTTCAACACCCGCGTGGAGTCGACCTCTTGTGTAAGAAAACGACTTCTTAATTGTAACAATGTTGAAACTTGGTAATTATACAACCTCCTATTTTTCAATTTCAAAGGCTATAACACCCCAGCTCAACATGACCCTGGAATGCTACTAAACTAACAATATAACAAATTTAAACTAAAACATTTTACTAAATTTTGGCAGAACCTCTTTTGCATAGCTAACTATACCGGAGGTTCCAACAGTTACAAATATCATAATTAAACAATCCAACATCCAGCATAATCAATAGGCATTCAAGATATGCTAATCACCTAAAGCATAATCAAAGGTATCTAAAATATGCTACTCATCACTATTACAAATAATCCAACGCATAAAGTATAACCATAATAAATCCTTTAAGTAGTTTGCTCATTTATTAAGGCACGGTCTAAAATTTAATAAACTATAAAAAATTTGTGGCTGTGTGTGTCCGAACATATGACTATTCCCTCTCATGCATGTTGTTCTTGAAATGGGTAACTAAAACAACAACAACAACAGCAAGAGTGAGTCCACAGACTCAGCAAGGTACAAATAAAAGATATTATAATACAAAATTATAACATCAGCATCCACTCCCAAAACTTTGTAATTAAAACATATCACATGCTTATACAATGCACAATGCATACTTTCTCTTTAACTCTCTTTGCATTTTACCGGTAATGCAGGGTATGCAACCGTCGATGCATACCCATGTCTGTGCTCACAAGCACAGGGACCAAGAGCCCAATACTTCGCAAGTAATGGGGACCACAAGCCCACACTTCACAAGTGTGGGGATCACAAGCCCGTCATATACATGATGGGGACCTCAAAAATATATATGCTTGGTCACCATATGACCAAGCCTCAAACGTGATCTCAATATGCACATGCACAGCTACTCTATTCATCAATAACATATAATAGCAGTAACATCATACATGAATAGAACTTAATCATACTTTGAGCAATCACCAATATCAACACATATCATTCCAACAACCATGCATAGCTAACATATATCAAATACTCACAATCATGATCAAGCATTCACAATTGATCTATCAATCAAAGTACTTGCCTCAACTGTGCGAGAATGGAGGACACGAAGAGGGCGCTGCCCCCGAAACCAATCCCCCACCTGAATTAAGTTAACAAGCACTCTAAGATAACAATACTAGACAAAACAAAGCTAGAAGCAATTACGAAAAAGCTATACTCTCCCGCAAAAGATTATTATGCCATAGAAGTGTGCAAAAGATTTTAAAAGCAAAATAAAATAAAAAAAATTGGTTTAGACTTGGGCGAAATGGATAGTTGGTGGGTGCAAGTTTATGTATGGGCTCTTCTCAAGAATGGTCGAGGCCCAAGGGTTACTTTTGGAAGTCGCCCAGTCAATTAAGGAATGGTATGTGAGGTGCAGACTGTAAAGTCCTTCTGTACTACCACAAGTCTGGAGTGGGATAGACCTAGCTAGTTAATTTGCAACATTTCAATGTAGTTCTGCCATCCAATTGTGTGGGTGTGAGAATGACCTACTTTTATTGTCCCACAAGGCACAAGAGGGGGCTTCCGTTTGGTGCAGAAACTTTACGGCAGTGAAACCTTAGTGGGCATAACTACTTTGGGATGGAGCATTGTAACAGCCTTGTGATAATCACTTCATCGCACGCCCTCGGAACCGTGTCATGGTTGATAGTATAAGTTGATTATCTCTTGTGGGTAAAGTTGTACAACCTATGTAGTGTGTAAAACTATTCAAATAGTTGTGTCCACGGTCATGGACATGCTGAGCAAAGCCTTTCGACGATTAGACTTTGGTTTGATTTAAAAATGATTTAAAACAAATGTTTTTGGATAGTATATCCAAATTTAGAAATTAGGTAGAAAGCCTTGGTGTAAGGGGGTTAGTCTTTCACCAATAGTGCATGTTGCACTTACTTGATATTTAAAAATGAAAATTCAATTTTAGTTATAATTTAAACTACCTTGGAAACTAGTAAAGATATTTAAAACCAAATGCCGCTTTATGCAAACTGAGCCATACAATCCATCCTTTGTTATACTCTCATGCATTATAATTTGTTATTTGAGTGTAACTTGCGGAGTACGTTTTGTGCTCACCTTGCTTAAAACCTTAAAACATTGTTGATCACAGGAGGAGTACTACGGGGATGGAGGTTATTTGGATGGCTAGGTTGCGCCCCCAGATGATTGCCTATGGCATATCATGTGGCCTACTACTCTATGTTTCCACTGTACTTTTGTATTAAAACTCTGATTATATGAATAAAATGTGTGATATGGACTTGTTATTATTTATGTTGTACTATATACACTAGTTGTTCCTGGACAGTTCGGTAAACACAGAGAATCTAGGATCCTTTACTCCTTGGTTCGACAGTCTTGATCCCAATCAGTTGCCTATGGCAAGTCGATGGGTTTTCGCTGGAGTTATTTCTGTTCCGCTGCTGTCTCTTTATTTAGTGTCTGCCCTGTGTGGCTTAATAAGTGTAAACTCAATCATAAGGTCACAACTGCTATTTATTAATCAAGTTAGTCATTTATGCTTATATTCATCTTGTGTGGAATGCTATTCATCTATGTTGATACCGTGTGTACTAGCGTGATCCTATACTAGTGCATTATATACAGAGGGTCCAAATTTGTATATTTGGGTCCTGACATAGGTGGTATTAGAGCCGTACTGACTGTAGGACTTGAACTTAGTTAGATCGGTCGTCCTTAAGAAGTTCAAAACTATTTTCTAAAGCAAATAATTAACTTGCAATATTAATGAATTGCTTAACTTCTCTCACATCTCTCTTGACTCATCTATTGCTGAAAATCTTCTCTCCGCTAATTTTAAGTGTGTTCTTACCTTTTGCCTGTCATTGTTAGATGGCATGACTTCAAACCTATAGAGAGCGTACTGGAAGTTTCACTGTTGAGTTGTAGAAGATTCTACGAGCATTTGGAGGATTTGAGAGGCCACTCTACCAAGGCACCAACTAGATGGTGAATAGTCGGAATCATGGTGTGCTGTGTCAATTGACTATCTATGCCCGAAAGGATACCAAGTCCAGTCGTCCCATGAACATCACCGTTCAGACGATCTAGGAGTCTGCACATCTTGCCATCCTATGAGTGTGCAACATCTACGCCAACGAGTTGAAGGGTTCAGTTTTTCGCCTTCACCCCCGGGCCTCCGCCGTGCATCTTCCAGCCCACTACCCGTCCACCGATAGAGAAGACAATGCTACCGTGGCTCACCTTGCTCACTTCGTCGCCACCCAAGAGGAAGCCTTGGAGACTACTATCATAGAACTGTAAGGAGCCTACGAGATGTTGCAATTTGCAGAAGAGAGGATTGCAGAGCTGGAAGAAGCTTTGTACGTTTTGGAGCCCAAGAAGCCTAAGGAGCTCGAGCTACCGTGCTCGCACTCGAGCTACTGCTTCGCTGCCCCACTCCGTGACATCAAGATCGCCAGAGGATGCCTTCTCATCTACCAGCCTATAGTGTCATCCTCACGTCAGCAACAATTTCAGAATTAACAGAAAATCTGGAAAATAGGAAACAGAGGCTGACATGTGGGACCCTGGGTATATGAAAAAAAGTCTACAGTTCTGGTCTATGGGTCTATGGCTCACGGGTCTATGGCACTATAGATCTGACATGTGGGACCCACATGACAGTGACTAGGTTTTCCGTGGACTAGGCCCATGTGGGATTGGATTTAGTGTTTTGTGATACGGGTGACACACACATGGGTCCACACGTGGCTGCTGACTGGGCGACACACACGTGAAGAGCTGAGGTGGCAGGTGAGGTGGATAGCCACGGTAGCTTGACGGCGGCGGCGCTCCGGGACCAAAGGGATCCAGCAAACGGCAGCTCTTAGGCGACGGTGAAGGTCTGGGTCTGGGCAAGGTCGACACGAGAAACAAGATGATGCGGGTGATTTGCACAGGGGATGACCACAGTGGTGGCAGCAAGGAGATGAGCAAATGGCGGCTCCACCTGCGCAGGTGACGATGACTGAAGCTTCCTTCAGGGATGTAAGCGTACGCATCTGAGAGAAAATGACACGGCGAATCTGACGATGACGCTCGGGGCTTACTAACGGTGAAGGAATTGACGGTTGAATGACGATGGTAGTGGAAGAAGAAAAGCTTCCATGCACGGCAATGGCAATTCCTCGCTCCGACTGCATGCCCCCGAAGCTTGCTGATGATGAGGCAATCCTTTTGACATGAACGGGACCATCGGATTAGCAACATAGCACCTGCGCGACGAGTTTTGACCTTCGGCTTCAATGGCGGTGGTGACAAACCGGAGAGGGACGGCTAGGGCTAGGGTTTCTGGGGTGATGGTGGATCAGGGTGAAGAGGCGAAGGGGGTCGGGAGACTTTTATAAGCGGTGGAAGGGAGAATCCGGCAGAAACACGGTGGCGAGATCTTCTCAGAGACGGACACGGGCAAGGAGTCTGGGACAGAGACGAAGGTGACCTAACAGGTGGGTCCCGCCTATCAAGGGCGGCTGGCGCGCAGTGAGTGGCCGATGCAGATGGTCGGTCGGTTGGGGTAAGCTTCAGAATAAATGGGCCAGGGTGAAAGAGATTTGGCCTGAATGATTTCCTGAGATTTAATAGCTTTTGTATTTTAGAAATACCAAGAAATCCAAATGACCAATTAAAAATAGCAAATGAACTCGAAAAAATTCTAGAAAAATCTGAAAAATATTTTGAAGCACAAAGAACTCAAACAAAATAGTTTTGGAATTAATTGATGTTCAGACTAATCATATTAAATTATTTTGACATTTGAAAGTCCATTTAAGCTTGGATAAATTCAAATAAAATCTGGTGATTTTTTTCAAGGGACTAAACTACTCAAAAGGATTTTGAAACTCAGAAAATTGGGATGTTATAGCATTCTTCATGTTCAGTTTAATACCACCGCGCCTTCACTCCATTCCGCGAAATACCATGCCCATCACCTCTCCTGGCTTTGCCATTAGCTCCCATATGAAATGATGAAATTACCCCTAAGAAATAGATTTTATCAAGGTTGACTCTCTCCCCCGTTCGTCCCTGTCTGCACAACACCTCCCTCCCCTATCTCGCTCCTCTTCTCTCGTTCGTCCGACCTCCTCAGGCAACAACCCAGCGCCCTCCTCCCTCTTGCGAACCACAAATCTCCATTGAAGAGCAACATGCCGGAGTCCCTGAAGGTTAGATCACCTACCTCCATCCATGAATTTGGTGTTTTGGTTCACATTTGCGGCAGCAAATCTTACCCTAGTTTTCTTGCACAGTGTAGAGCATGTAGTTAAAGGGTTAAGGGAGCATGGATCCGTCTGAAGTTACTGATGGGTAAGCAAACAATCTTTTTTATTTTGATTTCAATTTCTTTTTGTTGTACGCATATGAGTCTTGAGGAATTTGGGTCTAGATGGATTTGAGATGAATGCGAGAGCAGACATGTTAGCTAGGCCGTGGAATGTGACAGCTGTGATGTGAACTTGTACATGTATTGTTAGTGTCTATCTTAGATTGCATATGGTCATATGCCCAGATTTCTGTGACGTGAACTTGTATGTGTATTGTCAGTGTTTATATCATATTGCATATGGTCATATGCCCAGATTTCTGTTATGTGAACTTGTATATGTATTGTCTGTGTTTATCTCAGATTGCATATGGTCATATGCCTAGATTTCTATGATGTGAACTTGTATATGTATTGTTAGTGTTTATCTGCCTAGCAGAGTGATGCTTGAGATTACAAATAACCAAATGTAGGAACAACTGAATTCGGATTACATTAAAGTAAATCAACTACATTAATGCTCCACATTACAACTAACTTGTTCCATATCTTGCTCATTCAATTACTTGCCTACATTGGCTGCTAGTATCCTAACACACACACAAAAACAGACCAAGCATCGTGTTCATTCTCTCCAAGGCACCAAGAATCTTGCTCATTCTTTCATCCAACTGAACAATTCCTTGTATCATGTCACCTAAAGCAGCATCATCACTTCTGGTGTGTGCTTCCATTCCAACATGGCTTGTTGGTTGCATGTGCACGGGAAGCTATCCTCTTCGATGTCCTTGCCGAGCACTTGGGGCATCAAGAACTCCAATCTCCTTCAAATATTCTAGATATTGGTTCTCCCACATGTAAAACTTACATGCAAAGAACCGCTGCACATACATCAAGCATAAGAAATCAGTTTCTTACCAAAATAAGAGTTGCAAAACCGAATTTTTAAGTACACAGGACCAAAATGGAACAAATCAGATCCAAAATTGCCTAGATCGACACCAAAATAAAAATGAATCGGCTCAAAAATTGACCAAATCGTTAATAATAACATACAAGGAAATCAATTACCCCTGATTATTTGGGCACTTGTAGTAGGCTCGGCCAGGGTTGCGCCCGCTGTACGAGATGTCACTGACCACCTGCAGCTTGCATCGCCAGCATAGCATAAGAGGAAGATCCCCAAATCTTTCCCCGCTCGCCCCAGTCGATGACTCCACACACGCCATGAGCTGACTCTACTAGGGTTTCGCTTTGGGGATTGCGGGTGATAAATGAGAAGAAAAGGGGATGACAAAGAGAGGCAGTGGGGTTAGATAGGCCAGGTAACAGAGAGGCGACGGGCGTGGTATTTCGTGGAATGGAGCAAAGGGGCGGTGGTATTAAACTGAACCTGAAGAATGCGGTGGTATTAAACTGAACTGTTGTGTTCATGATGGTACCAACCCGATTAACCCTATATACTATAGCTTGCATACACAGGCACTACTGGTTGGTCCATGGGTCTACATCGTGTTTTGTCCCAGAAAGAAGGCATCTTTAGTACAAACAAGAACAGGCACGATGTGGATGCAATAATAATACATGACATCGTCCTAACATAGCCAGTAGGGGCGCAGCGAAGCACGCTTTGCGTCCTAGTTATATACTATAGCATCTGGTGATACAATTGTGTGGGATTTATGATTAATATGTACATACAATACTGTTGGCCTGACCAGAGATGAAAAGATGCACTACAGGAGAGCAATTCTTA
This sequence comes from Ampelocalamus luodianensis, assembly GCA_036346255.1. Lineage (NCBI taxonomy): Eukaryota > Viridiplantae > Streptophyta > Magnoliopsida > Poales > Poaceae > Ampelocalamus > Ampelocalamus luodianensis. Next base: position 55,489 of record JAYEVH010000302.1, on the reverse strand, counting down.
GGGACAGAGAACACCAAGACCGATCGACTAGAAGCACACGTGGAGACCCACGGCAACACACGCACTGCAGGCCATGGAAAAAGACAAAAGCACATGCGCAAGCAAAGGACAAAAGCGCACACACACGAATAGAACAAGAAGAATTTTGTGTTGTCGATACCAATGCAGCTTTTATGATTTTATCTTCTATTGCTTAAAACTGATTACAGGGGTACCCTTTTATTGAGAGCAAATGACTATTCATATCTGGAAAGAATTCTACGTATCCTGAAGGGATACCAAACAAACTCTAGTATCCATAATGAATATTGCCTAAATAGTGTAGAACTACGTAAACAAACTCTACGTAAAATCTAGATATACCATATGCACAAAGATTACTAACAAATTACACTCTAATCTTTATGCACTTACTTATTGAGCCAATTGGTCTCAAATACGGCTTGTCCAACTGTTACTCAATACAGGACGGCGAACACATCTCCTCAATGTTCCGGACTCGACTCAGGACGGCAAACACATCTCCTCAATGTCTCAGACTCAACTCAGCATTAGAGCAACGCCGGTTCATCTTCAGCATCAGCCTCTATTAAATGCGCCTCTGCTTTCTCCTTCCTTGGCTTACGACATTCGGAAGCGAAGTGTCCGTAGTCTTAACAATTGTAGCATCGCACCTTTGTCTTGTTGAATTCCTGATTCTTACGGCCTCGGCCACCACCGCCATTAGAGCCACTGGAGTAGCCCTCGCCTTCGCCTTTTGACGATCGGGACTCCCACTCAGCACGGGATAACAACAGGTGCTCATCTTCACTACCGCCAGATCCTCGGATCCGTTCCTCATGTTCCTTCAAACGGTCGATCACCTCCTCAACCATCATCATCGTGAGGTCGCTAAACTACTCAATGATAGAGACGATTTGCAAAAACTTTCTGGGGACTGCCCGAAGGACCTTTCTCACAACATAGCTTTCTTCCATGTTGTCCCCCAAGGCTCGGATTTGGTTAAAAATGTGGCAGACCCCAAATTTGGAATTGGGAGTCCACTGTGTAAAGTTGTGCCATTCCATAGATTAGTAGATAGCACACATAGGTACATTCTTGGGCTGATCACAACCATGGAAGTTCAAGGCAACCTATTGAAGGGATACGGGTAGGCTACGCTAGCCCCGTGTCGGATCCTATCCGAACACGTTTGACGAATCATATTCGTACTGGTTTGTTCCATCCCATTAAGTGTGTAACCCGTTAGGTTTATGTGTAATCGGTTGTGACTCGGAAACCCTTTCCGACCACGAGTCATAGCGGTCCCTAGCAGGACATAACGATTCCCGAATACACACAAATTATATCGGACGAACCTTAATGCAATATGATCTACGACTAGGTCCTCATCACTTACGACTCAGGTCCTATCTTTATACAACTGGCTTCAAGACTGGTCACGACCATTCAGAACTCCTCACGACCGGTTTCGACCACTCTATGATTTCGCTCGATCGGTCTACGACTTGCTCGTATCACCATACGACTTGTCCGATCTCGATCGAACTAAGCGACTTACTCTAGTATTCTCCTTTGCCTCATGATATCCGGTTTGAACTCCAGTGAGATAATGTGTCATCCATGGATCATTAAATACTTTCTCGATCGAGTTGTCGGATAACCTTATGTAGTCGAACACTTCGACCACTAGTAGTATGGCCATGCACTTTCTTTATCCGATCACTTCGAGTGGCCCGGAGACATCTCTCCCGTTATGTTAGGAGGGGCAAATCCCATATCCGACCAGTCACATCCCTCCGCATGTTTCATAGCATACCCGAAAGCTACCTTTATAACTACCTGATTTAGCAGCGCTTGGCAACCCCTAAGAGTGCTATTACACATGTAGGGAACTATGCTGATCTCAGGTCTAAGGATTATACATCATCATTGCTTGAGACCAACTAATGACACATAGAATCATAACAATCTCTATAGTGTCTCAAGGTGGGTCAATCCAACCCCATGTTCTCTAACATGTGTTTACATTATTGATTCGATATCCTATATCCATGACCGTGAAACATGATCATCAATCAATACATGTATCGGGTCGATGGTCACCGTGTTCCGATTAGTGACATTCGACCAGGGGTACTTTTAGAACGACATCATATAAGTCGAAGAGTTTCACCAACAAGTCACATACTGTTGATCTTCAAAACTAACGATTCAGTTAAGGAACAGAATAACATTTATTCAAGAAATCATAAACATAGACGTGATACAATCATCTCTATAATTGCCTCTAGGGCATATCACCAACACCTATGACCAGGTGCCACCATGCTACGCTATAGAGGAAGCTAGGTCCCAACAACCCAAAGTACTAACAGGGCTCGGTGTAGACTGTGCTCGATAGGAACAGTGCTCATATGAACAGTACTCGTAGGAATAGTGCTTAGTGTGGATAGTGCTTGTATAAATAGTGCTTGGTGTACGCAGTGCTCGATGCAAAGAGTGCTCGTATGAACAGTGCTTGGTGTAAACAGTGCTCGTATGAACAGTGCTCGGTGTACACAGTGCTCGATGCAAAGAGTGCTCGTATGAATAGGGTCGTCGTAAGTAGTGCTCATAGAAGCAGTGCAAGCCCATAATATATTACATAACAGGCCATGTGGCCAACTTTTTTACAAAAGAGCTGCGAAGGCAGCAGTTCTACAAAAGTCAGAGTACAGCATCGAGGATGAGTGTGGAAACGGAACAAGTCATAGCGGATCCATTCACTCTTCCCACAGACAAGAGATTGGGGGTCCCGGCCTAAGCTTCACTATTTTCCCCACCATCAGGTCCCGCCTCCGAGTAGTAGTCGTAGAGGTCTGAAAGATTATATTGGACGAGCCTGAGTACACAACCGTACTCGCGAGCCAACACACAATGTAGTTGTATATATGTAGGGCTAGTCAAGGGAAGTTTAGAGTTCTTTTATTTGCATAAAGCTAAGTTGAACTAGATTAAGTAGTAGGAAATCCTGAGACCTGGCATGTTAACAAACTGGTTTCATAAAAGAGTTTTCATTGGTAAAATACTAGTGGAGATCCAACCTCCTATAGCATTGAGTGGTCTGGCCACTCAATGCTTAGGTTATCCTATAATTGCCATTGGTCCCAGACCAGGCCTTTTCAAAACCCCATGGCCCCAGGCCCTTCCCTTCCATTTTAACCACAAATCGGTTTTTATAAAAGGAAAGCTATATCAAGCAAGTTCTCAGCATAGCTCTTGACCGTGGGCACGGTTATCCAGATAGTTTTCTTACTCTGCAAAGTTTGTGCACTTTTTCCCACAAGAGATAAATCAACTTATACTGTATCGACACACTTCCGTAGGTGTGTGGCTAATGTTGATTATCACAACCTTATAATGTTTCACCTCTTTGCAACTTCGCACCACTAGGTATCACCTCCTTCGTGCTCTCCCTGGTCACCCGGAGATCTCCCTTTAGCACCGTGCGGTTCCTGTGTCTTTGTTCTCCCCCGGCTATCCACCCGCATCAACCAACGTCGAAGCCACACTAAGGTGAACAAATTAGTTGGCCAGGTCGTAGGTGTTGCCGACTTGTGGTTGCACTGTTTTACATGAGAGGTCATCACAGGATTCGATCCTTAATTGACTCGGGCGGTATATCCGCATACCCACATCCTCTCGTGCCCCAGGCACCCGCTACTCTTTCCAGCCATCCGAGTCGAAATTTATTTTTGGGTTTTATTTTGTTTTGAAAATAATCCGTTCATCCAACATACCAGCCAGGCTCTAAGCCTCGACTGCCCAAATTCATTTTTAAATGAGTGAATGATGTCGGGCAATTCATTGCCCATATGACAATGTACCTAAGCACGGCTAAGCATGACGCTTCGATACAGACTTATTAACTAGTATGTAAACTATTAGTTCTAGAGCGACAAATGATAGTGTCCAAGTTCAAGGATTGGAAGTTTATACACAATTATTACTATAGCATTAACTATGAGCTAGACCAATATAGTGTATAATCCATAGCAATGCAATTTCATAATTTGAAGAACATAACTTGCAAAAAGTAGGTGCAATATGATCAAAGTGTTGACTTGCCTTGGTTGAGGTTCTGCTAATCTTGTTTTGGATCAACCAGAGGATCTTCGCTCGCTTCGGTTTCTATATACGCAAGAGTAACTAGAAGTCGAATAAACATAGAGGACTTCAGATGGTAATAAAAAATTCAATTAAACTCCACATGAGATGTTTTAGGTCTAGTCGAGTAGATTTTTATTGGGTTCAAACCGGTTGCTAACCCGTATATGAGTTAGATCGGAGTCAGCTTTTATCGTCAGAATCGAGCACGTATGTGACTTTACATGTACGTGCAAGGTTTTAGACTAGAGGCCACAGACCAATGTGGCCAAAGTAATCTGGTCGGACTGTGTGGTCGAAACACAGTAGCCGAAACTGTGGTCATGGTCGTAGCGGCTGCGTACTCGTAGCACTACAGTACTCATAGGTGCTGTGGTACTCAGAGGTGTTGCGGTACTCGGAGGTGTTGCGATACTCGAAGGAGCTACAATACTCGGAGGTGCCGCAGTACTCATAGGGCTATAATGCTCACGATGCTACAGTACTCGTGGGCTACAGTACTCGTAGGGCTAAAATGCTTGTGATGCTACAGTACTCATGTCTGCTACAGTGCTCGTGGATGTTACAGTGGTCGTAGCAGGCTGCGCTGTCGTATGCGAGCTGTAGTCGTAGCGCCTGAGTGGTCAAAAGGGGTTTTCGACAACTAGTCTAGAAGGTTTCGATCAACTAGTCGGAAGGGGCTCCAACCAATTGGTCGAAGGGGATTTTGACCACCTGGTCGAAAGGGTTGTCGACCACCAAATCGGGAATCAGAAGGGGCTACGACCAGCTAGTCGGAAGGGGCTCCGACCATCTGGTCGAAGGGGATTTCGACCACCTGGTCGAAAGGGTTGTCGACCACCAAATCGGAAAGGGTCTTCAACCACACGCAGCCGAAGGGGGTACGACTACGTGGAGTCAAGAGGGGGGCTCGACTAGGAGTAGCCAAAAGAGGTACGACTGGGTGTGGTCGGAGATACGACTGAGAGTAGTCAGAGTTACGACTAGGAGTAGTTGTAGGAGGTTTACCTATACGTAGTCGAGGAAAATTCGACTACCTGTCAGAAAGAGGTTCGACTAGGCGTAGTTGAAGAGGCACGATTACTTGTAGTCGAAAAGGGAACTACCAGGCCCGAAGAAGGATACAACTACGTGTAGTCAAAAGTACAACTGGATGTAGTCATAGGAAGTACGACTAGAAGTAGTCGAAGGAGTTACGACTTGCGACTACCTGCAGTCGAAGGGGTCTAGTCGGAGGTGGTACGACTACGTGTAGTCAAGGGAGTTTCGCCTATGTGTGGTCGTAGAAGGTGCGACTGCAAGCAGTCGAAAGAGTTTTGACTATGGGGACGTAGAGGATCTGACTACGTAGTCGAATGGGTTTCGACTACGTGGTCGTAGAAGATTCGGCTGATCGTAGTCGAAGGAGTTTCGACTATGTGGTCATAGAGGATTCGGCTGATTGTAGTCGAAAGAGTTTCGACTACGTGGTCGTAGAAGACTTGGCTGGTCATAGTCGAAGGAATTTCGACTACGTGGTCATAGATGATTGACGAAACTCGACTACTCAACAGTAGTCGAAAGAAAAAGGAGAGGTTCGACTGCTCGATGCGGTCGAAAGAACTAGCAAAAGAACAAGGCAGCTGGAATGGGGAGAAGCATCTGGGCCTCTAGGAACATACCGGTGTGGAGCTAAGGGGTCGAGCTAGCCGGGTCGAGTCGCGACGTAGACCACAACAATGAGCGGCTCTTCACTACCGTGAGGACTCGAGGGAAAAGAGTAGTCTTCAACCCTCAGGGCGACTTCAGGGGAGTAAGGAGATAGCTCTGGGAATTGACTTGGGGTGCACCACTGCGGCGAGGTCGACTCGACTCCTTGGCTAACTTGGCTAGAGGGGAGGAAGAACAAGGTCGGCGGTGGTTCCTGGGAGCAAGGAGCGGAACCAATTGAGGGGAAAAGTCTCTCACGTCAAGAGAGATAAGCTGACTCATACAGGGAGGAAGGGCTTAACTGATGGGGGATCACCAGCGATGGCGGCGTTGCGTTGGTGCTTGGCCGAAGCGAGCGCTCGAGCCTTACCTGGAGCTCATGACTCGCTTGAGGGAGGAAGAAGTAGAACTAGCACTGGTGTGGCGGAGAAGGTGATGAAGGGTTCAGTGCTGATATACAAAAAGCAATGGGTAGATTCGTCTGAGAGCCTGAGAGATATTCAGCATGACTCAGAAAGGGAGGGGTAGCTAGTAATTTCAACTGAAGCAGCGGCACAATGTAGATGACGTGATAGGTTGAGCGACGACTCTTAATGGCTGATCGATGGCTCCTGCCAATGCACCCACTTGGTCACACTTAACGCCCGAGTGAGAGAAAGAGATAAGGACGGCTGCCCCGATCTTCGGTCAAAGGAGGCACGATTGCACTGGGTTTGACTAGTTAGTTGGTCGGAGGAAACCCAAGCAAAACGACAAGCTATGGTCCTAGGGTTGTTTACTTAATATTGGTAATTACATATCTTAGTTCTCTAATCTTGGCACCGCACACGCCAGCAAGAAAATAGGATGCAGTCCAGATAAGACTCGAAAAGGCAGCCAAGAAGCACGATAATAGTTATCACATAAAAGTTTTAAAAAATCCCATATTTTTTTCCTTTATGAAATTTTGGGGTGTTACACAATGGTCGTCAACCTCACGACGAAGTCGTCCATCGACTCCGTCTCTTTCATGCGCATCCCCTCGAACTTGTTCTTGAGGGTCTGCACTCGTGCTTCCTTGACACGATCGGCGCCAAGATGCATCGTCTTCAACACTTCCCACGCAGCTTTGACCGTCTCCTTTTCAGCTAATAGCAAGAGTGTTTCCTCCGGAATGCCTCCATAGATGGCTACCAAGGCCATCTGATCCTTGCGAACATCAATGTTGCCATCCTTGACCATGTCCCACACTCCTTGAGCACGTATGTACACCTTCGTCTTGATTGCCCATACTGCATAATTGCTCTTCATAAGCATCGGATAATATAGCAAGACGGCGGAACTCTCCTTCGCCATCGCACCTGACGTCGCCTCGTCACCGGTGACATCGGAGAGCGTGGCATGATCTTGGGCATACATGGAACAAAAAATCAAGTTCTGATACCAATTGTTGGCCTGATCGGAGATGAAGAGACGCACTACAGGAGAGCAATTCATAGAGATAGAGAACGCCAAGAACAATTGGCTAGAAGCACACATGGAGACCCACGACAACACACGCACTACGGGCCATGGAAAAAGACAAAAACACACGCACAAGCAAAGGACAGAAGCGCACACACACGAATAGAACAGGAAGAATTTTGTGCTGCCAAAACCAATGCAACTTTTCTGATTTTATCTTCTATTGCTTAAAACTGATTACAAGGGTACCATTTTGTTGATAGCAAATGACTATTCGTATTCGGAAATGATTTTACGTATCCTGAAGGGTACCAAACAAACTCTAGTATCTATAATGAATACTGCCTAAATACTGTAGGACTACGTAAACAAACTCTACGTAAAATCTAGATATATCATATGCACAAATATTACTAACAAATACAAATAGCCCCAGTCATGTGTTGTACTATGCATGGTTGACATCTTGTGATCTTGGGACAAGAAATAGTTTCTCCTTTCGACGTATCGTCAGTCCAAACACTCCTGTCATATCAATGTCCTCTTTCTCCAGCCCATTTGGGAGCTCCCAGTCAAAGCAGTAAACAAGGTTCGCTAGCATGATCTCAACAGAGGCCATCCCAAAATTAATCCCCGGACAGATCCTTCGCCCAGCCCCAAATGGCACAAACTTGAAATTGCTCCCCTTGAAGTCAACAATTGCAGTGTTGGTGCTGTCCATGAATCTCTCTGGCATGAACTCATCTGCCTTCTCCCATGACATGGTATCTCTACCAAGAGCCCATGCATTAACGATGACACGAGTTTCGGCTGGTATCGTGTAACCGTTGACCTCACATTTGGCCATGGAGAGGTGTGGGAGCAGGAGTGGTCCCGGTGGGTGTAGCCGGAGTGTCTCCTTTATGACAGCTTTTAGGTAAGTCATGTTGCTCATGTCATCCTCCTTGACCATTTGTTGGGCTTTAGGTGTGTGCTTCCTAACCTCAGCTCGTAGTTTGGTCATGAGGTGTGGCTTTCGTATGAGCTCGGCCATAGTGAATTCCAGGACTACGTATGATGTGTCCGTGCCTGCTACAAACATGTCCTGCATGGATTGAAAGCATCAGCACGAAAACATATATGGAAACAGTAATATGGTCACAGAAGAATGGACTATATCTGATAGAACTGTCACATATGTGGTCTACTGTCACAGTTGGCTGTTAGCAAAATATATACCCGACAGTTTTTGTGTATTTGCCAACAGTGTTTGGCTGTTGGAGTTGCTATGATATGGTGTAGTGTTAAACAGGTATGGAAAGAGTAAGGTGTCTAGGAAATATTTGAGTGTTTTTGTTGTTAACTAGTACTCAAATTTTGAACTCTTAGTTCTAGATTCAATGCATGAGATCATTTTACCTCCTCTAATGAGATATCACCAAGCATGGCATAGATAAAAAAAAACTCAAGTACTCACAAACTCAAAAAAACACTCGAGTACTCCTTAGCAAACCCCATGAATTAATACTGGTATTCAGGTGGTTGTAAATGGCGATCTGTCACTTGTGAGATTTTCTAGTCCTGCTATCTATGGACCAAGCAAAAATTGCTATATATATGCCTCTTGGCGCGTGAGTTAGAATATTCAGATAATCTCTCTGTTAGGGATCGATGTTCTTAACAATTTTGTAAAGAATATATTGAAACACACATATGCTGGCTAGCGTCTGAGGGGGATTGAAGTTACCATCAAGATGGCCTTGACATTCTCTCTAGTGAGATTGTACTCCTGTTGAAGAGAGAGCAGAACATCTACGAAGTCTCTCTCGTGATCTTGTTGCTGATCATGCTCGTCGTGATGACCTAGTGATGATTTGCTTGCATGGTCATCTATGATCTTGTCGAACAAATCGTCCCATCTCTTCTTCAACTTCTTGGTCTTGGCGCACATCACTCTTGCGAGCAGATCTATCTTTGCTAAGCTTGGGAAGTAGTCTTCTAGGTTGAAACCCGCAACCTGAGCCACGTTCCCGTCGATGAGCTTCCGGAACAGCTTGTTCCGGCCTTCCTCCCGGAAGAACTTCCCCGACACGGCGCGGCACACAATGTCATTCGTGAACGAGTTGAGCAGCTCGGTCATGTCGACGACAGCACCCGTGGCCGCCGCCTCCTGGATCCTGGCGATCACCAGGCTCACCTCCTCCTCACGGGCACGACAGAGCGAGTGCACCTTCTTGGCACTCAGCAGGTGCGTGGTGACGAGCTTCCTCAGCTGCCGCCAGTACTCGCCGTAAGGGGCGAAGGCGACGTCGGACGACCCGCTCAGGATGTCCGCGACCGTGGACGATGGTCGTGTGGCGAAGACGTGGTCGTGCGTGCGCAGGATGGCCTCTGCGGCGCGCGGGGATGAGACGACGAGATTGCGCACCTGGCCGAGCTGGAGGAGCATGAGGCCGTCAGCGCCATGCTTCTTGGCGAGGTTGGCGAGGGAGACATGAGGGTCGGAGCCGACAAGGTGCATGTGCCCTATGACCGGGAGCCCTGGAGGCGAAGGAGGGAGCTTACCATGGTTGAGTTGCTTGCTTGCTGATCTTCTGCTTGTTGCCATGAAGTAGTGTAGTAGCAAGATGAGAAGGAGAGGGAAGAGCAAGAGATAGAGCGATGCATGTGGGGATACTGTGTGGGATAATGCTTGTACGAATTGAGCCATGACCTGCATAACACAGCTAGCTATAGTACTTAGCTACGCATGCAAGTGGTGTACATGTAGTAGTGCAAGAACTAGCTATGCATGCAAGTGGTGTACTTATAGCTGAGATCGATCGCTAACCGAGAGAAAAAAAAAAGAAAAAGAAAAAGAAGAAATTTACGATGGATCAAAGAAAAAGAAGCTTACAATGGATCAAATAAAAACAAGCTTACGATGGATCAAAGAAAAAGAAGAAGCTTACGAAGGATCATGCTTGATTTAGCAGTGACGTATTTGAAGTTTTCTTCTTCTTAAATGGGGAGAAAGTCGTTATTTGAATGGGAAGAAGTTTACGATGGATCATGCTTGAGCTAGCAGTGATGTATTTGAAGTTTTTTTTCTTCTTAAATGGGGAGAAAGTCGTTATTTGAATGGTCTCGGTCATCAAAAGTAGTGTAAGAACTAGCTAGTGCTCTTCTTGTTGGATCCTTTTATAGCTGAGATTGATCGCTCACCGAGAGACAAAAAAAAAAAAAAAAAAACAAGAAAAAGAAGAAGCTTACGATGGATCATGCTTCAGCTAGCAGTGAGGTATTCGAAGTTTTCTTCTTAAATGGGGAGAGAGTCGTTATTTGAATGTTTCCAGAGGTTTCATGAGTTGTTGCCGTAGCCTCATGTTTTTATCCCCATGCATCCATGAGTCAAAAGGTTATACGTGAGCTAGTGCGTACTCCATCGATCCCATACGCATGGTATATATGTCGTGTAACCCACGGCTCAGCCAGATCGATCGATCCGTTCAGAAATTAAGCAGACGTACACATAAATGTAACAACTCTGCTCCTGTAGTCCTGTGTATTGTATTAAATGCATGGTTTAAAATTTCGGCGGTTCTACCGGATCCCCGTTAAAATTCCCAACCAACCAAAAAAATCAGATTTGCTAGTTTTTTTTATAGATATAAAGGCATTTGGTAAACTATACACAAGCATAGCACTTCACGTGTCCTGGTGGAAGCACTTTTGCCTCGGAGAGGTTGGTTCTAGGTCACAAACCCGGCTATGCACTATTTTTGTTTTAACTTCACAAAAAAAATCAAATTTTGATTTGAAAATTTCGGCCAAAATTCACCCAAAAAATCTGATTTTCGGCCTTACCAGCCACCCCTGGTAAAAAACAATTTCCGGTAAAAGAATCCCTGATTAAATGTGTTTATAGAATGGAACAAACCACCGATTGCACGAGATTTATGACTAGTATAGGCCTGGAGAAAGAGGATGTTGATATGTCGAAAGGAGAAACTCTTTCTCGTCCCAAGATCACATGACATCAACCGTGAATGATACAGCACAAAGGTCGTCGCTGCAAACATGTCAGGTATGGATTGAAAGCGTCAGCACGGAAACATATATTGAAACATGTACATGTTGCATATATAAATATATTTAACAGGTACAATCCAGTTTTTATAGAAAGTTAATAACAAGTTTTACGAATAGACCCTATACAGAAAACGTTCCATGCATAGCTATAAGCACTACTACAAAGCAGAGCATCAGAGGGGCGGCCGGTGAGCCTCAGAGAGGCGGCTCGCCACCGCCTTACCCAACCGTCGCCACAAATCGAGATTTGTAGGCGTTTCGAACCGCCTACAAATCTTATTTGTAGAGGCGTTGGTGCTCAGAGTCGCCTTCTAAATCTGTTTGTAGAGGCGGCTGGATTATGTCACCGCCTACAAATTAGATTTGTAAGGCGGCTTAGATGACCACCGCTGTAATTTTCTCTCGTGAAGGTGGCTTGCAACCACACCGCCTACAACTGCTTTTCCCGCCAAAAAATTCAAATTCTCAAACCACTGTATATATATCAAACCATGCATGATATATATATATATATATATATATATATATATATATATATAATTGAAGACATGATATTAACAAGTTCAACGAGACATTATATTCACATCACACAACATCATGTTTATAATTTATCATTACAAACACTTGTAGCATAAAGTGCGATAACATTACATACACATTGTTCTCAATATCCTAAATGCATTCCTTCCCACTCACGAAGGAACTCGCATCTGTATCGGCGACGCCCTAGCATAGACGTGTCGCCATGGTATGTACCTCCGACGTGTATAATAGCATCCATTATGAAGTTGCAAATGTCCCCGACGAGCTCCAGGAGGCTATCATCGTTGAGTGGTTTTCACAAATTCCTATCTCATCTTTCCACTACAAGACAATTTTAAGTTTAGTATTTCATAACATATGCGTGTGTTATACGACGAGTGAATTAGTTATAACATACCATAAAGGGGTGTCTCCGAGGCACCGGTGACACTCATGTAAGTGCATACGCAATATCCACAGCAAACTCCCTGCTTCGCTGTGGCACCGTGAGTTTTGCATATAAAAACGCCAATGCTTGTGGCGGCAACGTAATGGAAGTACTAAAGTAAGTTGCACTTACCGTCATCTTGTTTTGACATATAGGTCACCCTTCCTCTTGGATCATGCATCCCTTTGAGTTTGTTGACGTAGTACCAGACGCCCGCTCGAATGAATTTAACAAAAGCAAGTTAGTTAGTATTGAAAAGTCAAAAGTCGATGAGGATGGTTGATAAGTATACGCCTTAAGAATGCTTATGAAATCTTTGTAAAGCGACTCGTCATAATCAAGTGGATCCATGACCCACGCCATGCCTAGATTGAGGTCGACACTACACAAATCCAATGCTCACGCATGAATTTAATCATAGGAATAGATAAGCTCGCTTGCATCGAACAAAATAATATGGCTCATTAAAGATTGAAGGATATAGTTAAACTTACTTGAAGTTGTAGGGTAGAAATATATAGGATTTGTCTTGCATTCGAGAAAGCTCTCAAATATACGCCGCAACCTTATAGCACTCCTTCCTAATTTTTTCATTCCGTATTTTATCTTTCTCCTCAACGGTCTCTCCACTGGCCAGCTCTCAGGTCCAAATTCCACTTGTCGGGAAATTAAACCTCGTCTGTCTATTAATTGAGGGTCCAAGTACCGCTTGGTCTTTGCTAGGAAGTTTACTTGAAATGTGCACTTGCATTCTACAAATCATAGCGTGGGTTAGTTAGTTATAACAAAATCTAAAGATTACAATCATATCAATGCAATAGGACTAGGACTTACAGCACCACACGCGAATGAGATTGGTTTCCATTTCTCCGAGGCGAAAGATAGTATGGATGTCATCAAAGTCAAAGGCAATTTGTCCTTTGGGCCTCTAAATGTCATGGGCGGAACCTTGCCTCTATGAGATGTACCTTCGCTGATAGCACGCAAGTACCAATCATGAAACCTTTTCATTCCAATTGGTAGGTATCGGATCACCCGATTTGGAAGGAAACACTTGCCTCTTTCATATTTTTATGGGCAATTCTTTGACCATGTGATGCATTCAACATTTACGCACTTGCAAGTAACCCGGTTGGTTTTGGCTGGTGCCCGCCTGCACTTGTTTTCGCTTGTCGTGACGGCCTTCTCGCATCTTGGCGCTTGGTTCTCCGGCTTGAACATATCATGGCAATACCACCTTTCCACCCCACGACATCCGCCATCGCACATAAGTGGCTTTATCTTGATTGATGCTTTTTCGAATTTCTCGCTCGCCGGGCACCTTCGGTGCATCAACTTGTTTCGCATGCTCTTCATGCGTTGCAGCGCCTCTTGTTGTTCATGTGTCGGCTCTACACATCCTCCGTGAGGCGGTGAAGACGGTGGCATATCATGAGGCACGCCATCGCGAGGTGGCGTGTGTCGCATCTCAGCAATTGTTAGTCATGATATGCGGCCTCTTGTTGTTCATGTGTCGGCTCTACACATCCTCCGTGAGGCGGTGAAGACGGTGGCATATCATGAGGCACGCCATCGCGAGGTGGCGGTGTCGCATCTCGCAATTGTTGGTCATGATGTGGTGTCGTGATCTCCCTCCTCAACTCCCTCCAAACGTAATCTGTCCGCATGCGGCGTAATCGTAGTCAATATGATGTCTCGCTTGTGCCAGAGGACGAATCGTTCTACTTCTCCGAGTATTTGGAGTCCTCGTGAGTTGGAAAGTCTATCCTCCATCGGCTGAATTTGGGCTTCACGGTCCAATCTCACCCTAGTGTAGTCCGGCGGATCCGATTAGTGTGATAAGTGCCTCCGGAGGATGTGCCTCACCCGCTGCCACCTCAATCATATTTGATTGCCTCGCCCATGAGAACAACCAAAGTGCAAGGAGTAGGTTCCCGTGATGCGATCGACGGCGGTTGTGGTCGCAGTGGAACCTTGGCTGCGCGAACTTCCGCTTGTCCTGGTGGCATTACAGCCGCCCCTGTTGATGCCCCTGCTCCCGCAACGCCTCGCAACTAGAGTTTTACTTGGACCTCAAGGTTAGCCTCTCGGTCTCTATCATGTTTCTTGTACATGTGCCTATCCTCTTCAAATCCCTCCTTCCATATCACTCTTTTCCCTAGCCCTGGCACGCATGTGTGCTCTGGGTTTCCCAAGGCAAGGCTAAGCTCATCCCTCTCTCGAAGGCTTAAATAAGCCCTTCTCGCTGTTCAAGATAGTTCAAGATCTTGATACTGTCTCTTCTGGCCTCCGCTTACTAAACTTAAGCGCCTTGGATGCTTCTTTATTCCTCGAAAGGATCCAGCCTGTGCACTTTGAAACCCCGCAAGTTGTATGTCCCACCGATGCGCATCTTCCTCTATCTTCCTAAATTGCTCTTCCTTTCCATAGTACCCACCGGTCCTAGATGATGGTGGTGCACGTTCTTCTTCGCCCGCCAGCAGTTACGCACCGAGGCCAATGCTTCCCTGAAGTCTTCGAGCCACAAACCGCTCCCATTGTCCAGAGTTATGTTGCCAAACTCCTTGAAGGGACTTAATCCCTTTGGACATATTTGACGTTGAGAGACAACTTCCAACCTCTCCATGACTCTCCAATCTGCTTCATAGCGTGATCACGCATTCATTTCCTCTGCCCCGCGGAATCTAAAATTGGTCATCACTTATCCCATAAGACTTTCTTTGTATCACCGGTACTTCTTTCCAAGTTGGGATTGCCGGTTCAACTCATCTCTACCCAATAGCGCCCCATGCTACGCCACTTAGCTCGAGATGTTTTGGCTCAAGTGGCTCCCTAGCCTCCCGACCTCTCTTATCACATATACTGTGTCCTTTGATATATGTTAGCACTTCTTTTCCTCGCCCTCTTTGCCCGGCCGCCCGAGTTTGTGGTTTTCGGATGTGGAGCCGAGGCGCCATCGCTGTCCAACTCGTGGCTCTTGCTCGCCTCCAGCCTTTCCTCTCTACTTCTTGTCCAAGCGAGATGTCGCCGACGTCGAGAGTTCGAGAAGGGGCCTATTAGGTCAAAGTGTTAGTAATGATAACACGATCTTATATACAAGCATAATGTATGAACTAAGGCTTTATCCCTACCTCCTCGCTCGATCAAAATCCTGCCCAACTCCTCTTCGTTGGCCTTTGTCTGCACATTAGGTGGGAAAGGATCCTCCTGACTTACATATCCCTCTTCTTCATCCTCGCTGCCTTCATCATTAGCCTCCTCATGGTCCCCATCTAATAACATTTGTAGATCATCGCCTAGCTCTGGTTGAACTGCTCCTCGAAGAAACTCGTTGTTCGCCTTCAAAGATTGGCACTTGTTCGTGGCCTCAAAGTTGTGTCATCGTTGTCCCCGTCATTTTGTGCTTTGTTCTAATAGATGCAACAAATACAGATAAACAATACTATTAATGATCCTCTAATAGAGCAAATAGAGTAGTAGTAGGGAAGAGAGATGAGAGTAGTACAAGTAGTAAGGAAGAAGAGAAGATAGCAGAATAGTAGTAAGGAAGAGATATGAGAGTAGTACAAGTAGAACATATGCACTCCAATGAGAATTGACATGATCATTAAAACAGAAACTCAGTTTGAGAGCATAAGAGGCGTCATGAAATGGGTCCCACTACTTCACAAGGGCCATAGCCAATAGATGAGTACATGGTTATAGGTACAACATCACAGACAATTGTTCCCATGTCTAACAATGTAAAAGATGAGCACTGCCAAGATTAAAGACTGAACCATGCAAACAAGAAATAGCCAAGATTTTTTTGCAACGACAATAAAAGAAGTTTCGCAAAACTCTCACATCTTCACAACGGTTGAACTCAAGTAGGAAGACTCGCTCTTGTTTTGACTGGAAGCTTTTGTAGCAAAGATATGTAAAACTAGTGACTTGAGCATGGCATTGAGCCCAAAGTTGTAAAGACTTCGTCTGTCATCCTCAGATACAACATACCAAGCCATGTGCCCTTTAAACAACACATAAAACCATGTAATTTCTGATTTTATTACTAGTTTGAATATCCTGATGATACTTTGCAAATTGATGAGACTTGAACGAATGCATACGTAATCATATCAACCACAATGTTCCCCTGACGAGAATAGCATCATAACAGTTCAATATTCACATATCTATTATATATATATATATATTATCAAAATGAAAGAAAAAAGATACCACGTTCGCTTTTACTGATCCTCTAATGGACCAGTGAAGGAAGTCGAAGGTCGAGGCTATCCTTCGGGCCGAATGTCGAATTTTAGAGCAACTACCTTTTGTGATACTGTGCTTCAATCGCTCTTATCTTATGAACACAAAAAGGATATACGTAAATGCATGTGGTATAGTTTGCCTTCGATCTCTAATCCTTGACATGAAGCAATAAAAATAAAAGTAACGAAGGCAACCTCCCTATCTTAACTTCATCGCCATGCTAAGGTTTCTAAACGCAGCAGATCTCATGATGCGAATGCTCACTCTTTTTCTCGCCTTGTGCTCGTTGCTACATCAAAATCGAGACCTGCACTGCAGCATTAAACATTGTGATTGCTCTAATTTAATTCCTGCGCTCATCGCCACCGGTCCGATGAGCGCCAAAGCAGCAGGAACCGGGTTGTCCTACCTCCACCGTTAGGGTCCGCTGCGCGAGCTTCACTGGGAGATTTTGCCTTGAATGCCGATGGCAACCCGACTGGGAACAGATCGCTATGCTTTGCTCGATGATCTATCGGTTGATGCAAACCCCAATTCAGATATGAACCTCATTATTAAAAACACTCATAATATTTTTCCTTTCCTCATTGAAGGAGGCTGATGTAATATATATTTTTTCACCATGTAGTCCTTAGCTTAACATAAGCAATGAGCTTTGAATCGTATATCCATTTCCTGCTAATGCAATATTAAGTCACTTTGGCTTGTTTCACCAACAATAACATATAAATGATTGAAGACACTTTCTAGGTTATACAACACCGCGATGAAGAGGGATTTCTGCATCGGCGGCGTCGGAGAGGGAGCACAGCGTCGGAGAGGGAGCACCGCGCCGAGCACACGACCGGCAGCGAGAGAGACGGACGGGCCGACCGGCCTCGTAGTCGCAGCACGGGCGGAGCGAGATCGAGAGGACGCCGCCGGAGAGAGGGAGCACCGGCGCCGGAGAGGGAGCACCGGGCGTGAGAGCGCACGACCGGCGCGAGGACGGGACGGGCCGACGGCGCCGAGGCGAGGTCGCGAACCCTAACGCCGGCTGCCGAGAGAGGAGCACCGGCCGGAGAGGAGCACAGCGTGAGAGCGCACGGACCGGGCGCCGAGGGACGGGACGGCCGACGGCGGCGGAGGCCGCAACCCCAACGGCGGCGGCGAAAAATTTTGGCACCGCGCCAATGACTTAGCCGATTTCGGCCGCGCCTCCAAATTATATAGGAGAGCGATTTAGAAGGCGTTGAGATTACAAGCCGCCCTAAAATAGATTTGTAGGGCGGTTGAGATTACAAGCCCCTACAAATAGATTTGTAGGGGCGGTTCTCAACCACCGCTCCCCTACAAATAATTTACAATTTTTTAAATCATGAAATCTTTGAACAGAGTTATGGGGTTTAAAATGATGTCAAATGAAAAGGATGTAAAAATAAAAGTTGTAGAACTCATCAAAATATACAACTTTGGTTCGACATTTTCTCCAAACACACTCCATGCATGTCGAACACACATACATACATATATATATATAGTACCACGTATACACACACCATGCATCAAACTTGAACAACTAGCTCAGAATAAGTTTCCCTTGGCACATTTTCGTTCCCATGGCAGATGTCTTTGGGCAAGTTCTTTCCACGACACCGATCTTCTTAGGAAAGTCATGAATAGTTGCATTTCATCGTAGTTATTGTACTCATCAACATCCACCCGCCTACTCCGATAATAGTTTGTTTCAAGGCAACCATGCTTTGTCTTCTTTTTGGGGTAGGTTAGTTTTCGGTCACGAAATATAAAACTTGTGTGACACGTGAAGCGAGCACCCAAGGGTCATCTCACAGATCCGATATTCTCGAGGTCCACGATCAGAACCCGATCTCATTCACTTGGTGTTGTTTGACCCAAATGACATCTAAACATGGCCATCCGTATACCCATTCCATAGTCAAGTTCCCATATATCATCTATGATGCCAAAGTATGGGGTCTTTTGCCCCATTCCGTTGATGGCTTCTATTCGAACGCCGCTATTTTGGTTCACAATTACTATCCTTTGCGCGTATAGTACGTACCCATTGATGTTGTAAGCTTGCCATGATGTCACTTGTCTCGATGGGCCCCACCAACGCTCGATGGTAATATCATCTCTCGTTTCCCATTCTGTAGGTTTTGCTCCTTCAACCATGTAGTGAATCGATGCTTGTGTCGTTTCATGACCCAATCGCCGAGCGCCATTACCGCCCTAATGACATCCAAGTGTTCATCAATGTACGGTTGCATCAGCTTACAGACACTGCAAGACACTATAATGAGCTCGACTAACTTCGTTGAAACCCTTGTCGATGAAGACTTTTCTCCCTGGTGCCCTTCCCAACAAATTTACCCTGTGACGAGAATCGAGTTTACTAATCCTCTTGTACTTTTAGGTACTCTTGACAAGACTCGACGACTTCTTCTGATTGTAACCTCTATCATGGAGCCTCGCATGCTCGACATGCACGTGTCGGTTAAGAACCGACATGAACCGCTCAGAGGACCACATTTCATGTAAGTAGCAAGGCCCAAAGCGCTCAGATTCGATGAACCATGTGAATCATGAGATGTGGCATTATATCAAAAAGCGGAGGTAAACACATCTCTAGTTGGTTTATTGTCTCCACCACTTAATTCATGTAGGTCACGGCTCATTTTCACCAATCGCCTTCTCGTGAGATCTTCAAAAGAAGTAACACATGCGGTGATGGCCATTTTCAAGAACTCGCTCTATAGCCCGATTGCAATAGGTAGGAACAATGTGAGCATCACATGACAATCGTGAACCTGAAGCGTGTTATTGATGTGTCCTTCATTGACACTAGCCTCTTCACATTGGTGAAAACCCAAGTGGGAACTTTTACCTCTCAAGAAATTGCAGACGCCTCCTCTCATCCGAGTCGTTGAAACTAGTCATGGTAGGAGGTATTTTCCATTACCCCGAGGTATCGGGTGAAGCTCGCTTCACATTTAGCCGCACCATGTCTTTCCGTGATCTTAGACCATCCTTTGTCTTGCCCGTGTCCATCAAGGTAGCAATGAGACTCTCAAATACATTCTTCCGTAAGTGCATAGAATCAATGGCATGGGGACCTCCAAGTCCGCCAATAAGGCAGATACTTAAAGAAGATCGACTTTTTCTTAAAAGGTACACCGGGACAGGAGGTGTGCTTCTATCTCTTTGTCCCATCCGCATTCTTCTTTCCAAAATCGACATGTATGTGTTTCACCATTTCAACACATGTTGCCCGCTTTGACGCTCTCTGGGGATTCGGTCTCGGTTTGTTGTCATAAAATTTGAAGAACAACTTGTCGCGTATCTCGTGAGTTGTCTTTAAGAATCGCCGTACCTTAGGTAAATCGCCTTCTTGGATGCATCCAGAACACCCATGTAGTACCATCCAAGCATACTACATCCCGCCTTCCCTTTGATCCGCCCGCACAAAGCAAACAACAGTAGGTAATCATTGGTAGTGACAAAGATAATGGCTCTACATATGAAGTCCTCCTTCGGCAAGGCGCGTACATCGGCTCTCCATACCGCCATAGCCTCTCCATTTCTTGCATCAAAGGCTCGAGGAACACATCTATATCAATGCTCGTTGTTTGGGACCTTGAATGAGAATAGTGAGGAGAAGATATTTTCTCTTCTCGACACAACCACGTTGGGATGTTGTACATGGTTAAGATCATCGCCATGTACTATGCTCACGGTTCTCTTATTGAAGGGATTCATTCCATCTGTGCTAAGGCCAAATCGTACATTCCTTGGGTCTTTGCTAAATTCTTGGTATTTCGCATCAAAGCATTGCCACTGGGCAGCATCGCACGGTGTCCAATCTTACCATCACCCACCTTGCGCTCATCATCCCACCATGTCATGAGTGAAGCTTCCTTAGGGTTTAGGAACATACGCCTCAAGCGATCGACGATCGGTAGGTACCATATTACCAAGGCAGGATTCTTCTCTCTTGCATCGATGCCTAATGGAGTGTCCTCTTTGGGTTGAGAATCTTGTACCACCTTTTCCCACCTTTCTTCCTCTTCTTCCTGTGAAGGCTTCTTCCCGCTGTAAAGGTCATTGTTCTTGTAACGACTAGTGCCACACCGGGCATTTATCTAGTGACTTGAACGTATCGCCACGGTAAAGGATACAATGGTTCTCGCATGCATGGATTTTTTCAACCCCATTGTCAATGGACTTATAACCTTCTTCGCTCGTATGTGTTGGCGGAATCGAGTTTGGTCATGGCAAGAACCAAGACAGAGACGCAATGCATCATTGAAACTACAATCACCAATCGTGATTTAGCCTTCGTGATGAGTAGCTCAAGCACAAAACGTAGCACTATCCAAAGGTGTCCGGACAACCCTTTTCAACACCATACAAAGTCTCCTTCGAGGCTTTTTAACCCTTTCCAAATTTTCTAGACCTTTCGCACTTTAGTAAAATCTCGGTCCAATGGCCCGGCATTTCCTCCAAATAATCACCGCCATCTTCATCCCGACACGCCCTCCGCCACCACCGCGTTATGACCACCACTACCTTCTTCTTCACGGTCTATTTCTCGCATCATATTCACTACATATTGGTCCATGCAATCTAGGTAGTCGCCGCCGCCTTCTTCGGATCAACGTTGTTAATAACCGCTCACCATGATGATTCCAAACTGTAGTCTTTAACAAATCCTCGCATAATCAAGTGTGATCTAATGATAGTCACATCTTTCCATGCGAGATAGTTCTGCAATCGCTACACGGACAAAGAATTTCACCACTATTATTGCTCGACATTGCATGGCTCTCTGCGGCTTGAAGAAATTTATCCACTTCATCACTTAAACTTGGCTCCCACCTTTGTTTACCATACATCCAAGAGTTCTGTTGTCCATCTTTATTTCAATATAGAAAACAAAGATAAGAATTAATAGGACTAATTAATACTTCACAAATTAATTATTACTTCAAAAATATACATAGGAATTTTATGGAAGGATATTCTAAATTGATTAATAATTCTAAATGTATGGTGCAATGTAAATAGCAATTGTAAATATATTCCACTAAATTAATAACAATGTAATTAGTAAAAACAAACCCTAGTTCTAGGTATCTAGATCTAGATGTAGCTCAAACATCCATAAAACTAATTAATAGTCCACTAAAATCAAGGAAGAATGACTAAATAAGGGTATGACATTATTCCCATAACTAATTTAGCCTAGCATATTCAAAATTTTAGCCTCGTTTGCTCCATTAATTACTCAAACACCATAGAAGAGAGAGAAAATCAAAACTCTAATTAAGCAATAACCCACCATTAAAACTTCAAAAAGATGTATGGAAAACCATTTTCTTACCTCCAACAACCTCTCCACCAAAGGAATTTAACTCAAAACCTCCCCTCAAAATAGCAATTTTTGGGAGGTGCCCAAGGCTCCTCTTTCTGCTCCTCCTGCTGCACCGCAGCTCGAGGAGGAAGAAGGGCCCGGCACTATATGCCGGGTCGATTTGTAGGGCGGTTTTATCCACCGCCTACAAATGAACCAAGAGGGGCGGTGGGACCACCGCTCTACAAATCAAACAGAGGGGCGGTGGTATTAACCGCCTACAAATCTAACCATTTGTAGGGCGGTTGGTGATACCACCGCCTCTGAACCATTTGTAGAGGCGGTTGGTATAGCCGGCCGAGCTCACCACCGAGGGGCGCTTGCAAGTGAGCCGCCTTTACTGTGAAAAAGGTGGTGTTGCTACAAATCATTTTTGTTGTAGTGAAGTACACCACAATGTCGATGACTCGGTTAGCGTGGTGTACTTATATAAGTACACCACGAAGCTGAGATCGATCGCTAACATGAGCAGGTGAGCTAGTGCGTACTCCATCGATCCCATACGCATGGTATATATATGTCGTGTAACCCACAATGTAGATGACTCGGTTAGCGTGGTGTACTTATAGCTATGCATGAAATCAGAAAAAGTTAATAACAAGTGGTGTACTTATAGCTAAAATCAGAAAACGTTGCATGTAGTACATGCAGCACCAAAAGCTTCTTGCGTTCTTGAGTTCTCGCTTTGTGCGTGTGTGAGTTTCCAGAGCATGCGTTGGTGAGTTGCTTGCCTCCAGCCTTGTGTGTGCTGTGCTCTAGAGGACCGGCTTCCAGCCTGATTACATGTGCGTGTGTTCCATCTTGGATCAATCAATTTCTATCAGAGCGTGAGTCTACATTTTGCTGAGTAGAGTCTTCTTTGGTTTTGTTCCAACAATTGGTATCAGAGCTCTAGGTTCGAAACCCTAGCTGCTGCCCCGGAAGGTGTGATCTCGACTCCCAGGGTGGTATATACGGCGGGAGTGCGCACGCGGCGGATCCTGGTGGCGGCGCATCAGGTGCAGCAGCACCGGAGCATACGGCGGGGCGCGGCAGCGAGACCGATGCACTGTACGGTGCATGCGGCTCTGTGACGAGGAGAAGCCTGAGTTTCTGATTTGTGCTCAAGATTATGTCGCGTTCTCCGGGAAGTTGTGTCACCGGTGACTAGGCAACGTCTATGTGCGCAAGGACCAGGTGGCATTGGCGGCTATCTATGGAGGCATCTCGGAGGAAACGCTCTTCCTACTGGTCGAAAAGGATTCGACCAAAGCTGTGTGGAAGACGTTGAAGACGATGATGCATCTTTGTGCCGATCATCGAAAGGCAAAAGCGAGGGATGTTGATAAGATGTGTTCGCCGTCCTGAGTAGAGTTTTCTTTGGTTTTGTTCCAACAGAGCCGACAAGGTGCATGTGCCCTATGACCGGGAGCCCTGGAGGCGAAGGAGGGAGCTTACCATGGTTGAGTTGCTTGCTTGCTGATCTTCTGCTTGTTGCCATGAAGTAGTGAAGTAGCA
The DNA here is from genome assembly GCA_036346255.1 of Ampelocalamus luodianensis. Taxonomy (NCBI): domain Eukaryota; kingdom Viridiplantae; phylum Streptophyta; class Magnoliopsida; order Poales; family Poaceae; genus Ampelocalamus; species Ampelocalamus luodianensis. The sequence continues at coordinate 32,021 of JAYEVH010000302.1, read as the reverse complement.
AGATGAGGAGAGGGAAGAGCAAGAGATAGAGCGATGCATGTGGGGATACTGTGTGGGATAATGCTTGTACGAATTGAGCCATGACCTGCATAACACAGCTAGCAATAGTACTTAGCTACGCATGCAAGTGGTATACATGTCGTAGTGCAAGAACTAGCTATGCATGCAAGTGGTGTACATATAGCTGAGATCGATCGCTAACCGAGAGAAAAAAAAAAGGAAAGAAAAAGAAGAAGCTTACGATGGATCATGCTTGAGCTAGCAGTGAGGTATTTGAAGTTTTCTTCTTCTTAAATGGGGAGAAAGTCGTTATTTGAATGGTCTGTCATCACAAGTAGTGTAAGAACTAGCTAGTGCTCTTCTTGTTGGATCCTTTTATAGCTGAGATCGATCGCTCACCGATGGACAAAAAAAAAAGAAAGAAAAAGAAGAATCTTACGATGAATATATGCTTCAGCTAGCAGTGAGGTATTTGAAGTTTTCTTCTTAAATGGGGAGAGAGTCGTTATTTGAATGTTTCCAGAGGTTTCATGAGTTGTTGCCGTAGCCTGAATTTTTTTTATTAATTAATCTTTTTTTAAATTTAATTTTAAAGTTAACTCTGACACACTTTATTTCCAACAAAATAACACTATCACGCCAGCCCGTTTCTTGGCAAACTCTTGTCACGCCATGGGTGGTGGCGTGACAGTGTTGTTTGGTCACGTCACCACCAGTGGCGTGACAAAAAGTGCGTTTTTGCAGATTTACTCTATGACGTGATAATTTGTTTTGTCACGTTATGGATGGTAGCGTAACTAAAAGGGTCAGAATTGAAAATAAAGTGCGCCGAGAATTAACTTTAAAATTAAAATTTAAAAAGAATTAATTAATAAAAAATTTCCCGTAGCCTCGTGTTTTTATCCCCATGCATGCATCCATCAGTCGAAAGGTGGTTATACGTGAGCAGGTGAGCTAGTGCGTACTCCATCGATCCCATACGCATGGTATATATGTCGTGTAACCCACGGCTCAGCCAGATCGATCGATCCGTTGAGAAATTAAGCAGAGGTACACGTAAATATAACAACCCTCTGCTGCTGTAGTCCTGTCTATTGTATTAACGGGTTTGCCAATTTTTAATTGCCTGAAATTGTCTCACCTACAATTGCACAGTACTAAGTCTAAAATTATAGTACCAAGTAATGTGCAATTTTAGCACAGTTTTACTGTAACTTTTAGTTCTATTTGTTTTTGTTTTTGTAGTTTTTTGGATTTGTAGAGTTCAACTAGATTTACTTTTATCTAGTTTAGAATTTTTTTTGTATTTGTAGGGTTCAGCTACATTCAATGTTTTCAGTTTCATTTTGTATTTTCTTTCGTTTGGTAGCGAAATAGGCAAAATGATAGAAATTTCAGTAATTTTCGGTCAAACGGTTTGATCAAATTTGAATTTAAAATTTGAAAAAATTTCAAAAAATAAAAAGGAGTCAGCACGAGCCTAGGGTTCGAACCCAGGTCTCACCATCGCTGCAAACGCTGGCATACCACGTGGCTACCTGGATGCTTGTGATATATTAGCTGAGTTCACTCTCTTTAACACTTCAATTCAAACGAACCGAAAAAATCTGAACGAAATCGTTTTTTTTCGGATGGAGATTTCGGTGAAAATCTGAACGAAACCGTTTTCTTTCGGATGGAGATTTCGGCGAAATTTCGCCGAAATTGTGAACCTTACCTACATTTACTTTTGTTTAGTTTAGAATTTTTCTTGAATTTTTTTTTTGGTCTAGGTTTATATTTGCGAGAGGGAGACAATCTCGCCCATAGAATGTTGATCGAATGGTGAGAAAAAGTGGTTGGTGGATAAAGAAATTTTAGTCATCTAAAGAACATAGATGCTCTCTTGTATTAAATGTGTTTATAGAATGAAACAAGCCATCGAATGCATGAGATTTATGACTAGTATGTATAAAAATACGGATGCAGCGACGACCTTTGTGTTGTATCATTCACGGTTGATGTCATGTGATCTTGGGACGAGAAAGAGTTCCTCCTTTCGACGTATCAACATCCTCTTCCTCCAGACCAGTCTGTGCCTGCTGCAAACATGTAATGTATGGATTGAAAGCGTCAGCATGAAAACATATATTGAGACATGTACATGTTGCATATATTGACCTTTTCGTACTAGGATCGCTAGGACGTGACAGTATTGATATGTCTTGTCGTACTTGTACACGATGATATTTTAGTACTTAATTTGGAGTTTTCTCAACTTGTTCCAAGCTAACTCCGATTTGAATTCCGCGATAGGAGCTAGCTAAGCCTGCTAATGGGCTAGGTGAAACGGGTTAAAAGGTTTGGGTTTTAATTTGGGTTAACTTTGAATTGATGGAAATGGGTTGAGGTAGCTAATGGGTTGGGTTGAATTAAGTTGGAAGTAAAAATAGGTTAGATTGGGTTGGTGTGGGTTCCAAAATTTTGGGTTCAAATATGTTCAACCCGTGGGTTTGCTGGAAGGATTGGATTGGCTCTGTTCTTGTTCGTCGCCTCGCCCCAGCCTTCCCCGATTTCTTCACTGCCGTCGATTCCTCCCTCCATCTCTCCCCACCCCCTCCGCTTCCTCCTTCCCGCGAGCGACAGATCTAGCCACCGCCGTCCGTCGCGATGGTGGCGGCCAACACCCCCATCGCCATGTGCGAGGCCCTCACGGTAACACATTGTCTCCCTCCTCTCCAAGAAGATCTTTCAAATCCGATCCGATCTGATCCCCAAGGGCTTGACTGATATGGCCTCTGATTTGCCTGCAGCTCACGAGCCTGGGCATCGCGCCCCAGTTCGTCACCTTCACCCATGTCACCATGGAGTCGGACAAGTACATATGCGATGTATATCTTCTATGATCAGTTTACTATTATCTGTTTGTGTAGGTCCTCTTTGATTTCTCATATAAATACTGATTCTGATGATGGTAGCAATGGGGTACCTTCCGAAGGTGTAGAGATTTGCTGCTTCAACTTGGTGAGCAAACTGGTTTCTTTACTAATCTTCTTCTTTTGCGTGGCTGTAATCAGAGAATCCTATTTGGGTAAACTAGGTAGTTGTTGTTACTGTTATTTACTTAGCTTTCCAGAATAATTAACATACTTTTTAGAACATAAGCTTAAAAAAACTAAAACAAAGGCTTCGGCATAATTAACATATTCACTGCGCTGCTACTATATATAACTGACTCGGCTTCACAAATTAATGAATTGCTAAATATTCCGTTAGCATGCTTGTGATTGCTGACACTTAGCGTGGGCATGATATTTGCAGGACGGTGCACATTATATGATTTATACACCGTTGATCCTCTTTGTTCGTTGCGGTAAGGTATGTTGGTCGTTCTTCAACTTGTTTAGAAACTCCACTGAATGCTTTTAAACCCCAAAAGAAGTGCACATCCACACAGTGGATATTATTGATAAGATTCACTCCTACCGTCTCGTGGATATTATTGATAAGATTCTGTGATTTACCGCTGGTGTGTTGCTCCATGGAACTCGGTTGTTCCTCGATCCCGATCATGCAGAGGAGGAAGAGGCCCTTCTTGAATCAGTACTTGGTGAAAGGCGATGATGTTTGTTGGTTCGTCGTCACCGTCTGCTTTATCGTGCTTCCACCAGAGGATACGAGTCCCATGTACCATGTATGATTACCACAAGCTTGTGAAAATACTTGTGCCAGCACATCCACACAGGAAGGGATTTCCTCTTGTTTTTGAAGAACGAATTTAGCATGTGTTTGTGGTGATAATGTTAGCTGTGCAAAGTATTTTGAGTTGTAATCTAACCTTAACCTGTGTGTATAGCTGAGCAAAATCCTTTCTGAATAATGGAATGGAATGGAATGCTAAGATAGATAGCTGGCTTTCTTTGGTGTGCTTATGGTTGGTGTGTTGTGCATGCTGGGTGCGTCCCCAGCTAGTCCATGTCTAAACCTGAGCGTGTTCCTCTGCCGGTCCGGTTGTAATGGGGCATCATCATCTAGACCTTGATATTATGATTAATAAATGGCTAAATTAATCAACCGTTGAAGCAGGAGATGAGAGGTCGGGATTGGAAGCACGCGCACGGCCACCGGCTCCGGCTCCGGCTCCGGCGATCGGGACTCGGGAGAGAGAATTGGCAGCAGGCGGAACGGAATGTGAATGACTCCTGTTCACCTCCTGGGCACTTACGTAAGGTGATTGCCTTCCAAACTTAGTGACGGCTTGAGTGTGGTGGGTTGGACATGGGTTGAAATGGGTTAGGAAACTGGGTTGAACCCATACTAGGGAATTTGTTTGGTTTGATTTGAGTTGAAGTATTATGTGAGGTGGGTTGAGTTGGATCCTCATGAATGATTAGTGGATTGTGTTGGTTTGGATTGGGTGTGGGTTGGGTTCTACACTATTAGCAGGCTTAGAGCCAGCTGCATGACCGGACTGCAGGATTAATTGCTGCTATATTAATCGAGGCGCACGCATCGATCCAGGCCGTCCACGCCGGGACCCATATAGCTAGCTAGGAAGCGAAAACGTACTATATAAAATAAAGACTAGACTAGAATCTGCTATAGCATAGACGACGTTTGTGGATGTGCAAATATAGCCTCGATCAGCTCCATCGATCTTAAACACTACTTAATTTGTCTAGTCTTAATTTGTCTGAGTAGCTAACTGATCATAGAGGAGCGAGCGTTTGCTCGGGTGGCTTCATCTGCTGTGTTGTGTATGACTCATATATAATACAGTGAATGGAAGGGGCTGTGTCCGGAAAGTGCCCCCTCCTCCCTCCCGCGCGGCAACTATGAGTCCAAGTCGAACATGTAATCAGGGTATAAATATATACCGTCGACCTCTTGTAACCCTAATCAGAAAAAAAAAGAAACTCCTCGTACGAACGGAGTAGTCACCATTCGGCTCTTGGGAACGTAGGTTTTGTCGAACCGCGTAAACAAATTCTCATGGCTCTTGTGTGCTTGCTGTGATTGTTATGTTCCAACAATTGGTATAAAAGCAAAGTTGAAATGGCGACACTAGGTACTAGATTCGAAGTGGTTCATGATTGAGGCACGGCGTCTCGGGCGGCGGTTTCGGCCGGTCATGGTGAAGATGAAGATGGCGGTGAGCTCCTGCGATTGAAACAACAATTAGTTGAGGGGAAATGAGGAGGTGACTTGGGGACGCGGAGTGACGCGAGGAGAAGTGGAAGAAGGGCCCCGGGATGGCCGAAACGGCGGAGTGGTGCGCGGCCATGGCTCTCGGCCGAGAATGGCATTCGGTGCGCGGCGGCTTGATGACCGGGAGCGGAGCTTGCGCGATTGGCTACTTGGCTCTCGGTGGAGAAGAAGGGGGAAGGGAGGGAATGATGGAGGAGGGCGAAGGTGGCTCCGGGGCTTCCATTTATAGGCATACGGCGGAGGAGCCGAGGGTTGTTCGACGACATGGGCAGGCGATGTTTGACAGTGGCATGGGCTTGAGTGTTGGTCAGGATGGGCATGGGCGACAGTGAGGCTGCTACATGGCGAGATGGTCAGGGCATGGGCGTGGCTTTGATGGCGCTCGAGCGACAAGGCGAGCCACCGGGCGTGCATGGCCGAGACGTGGCGGCGCGCCGAGAAGTCCACGGAGAGAGAGAGAGAGAGGTGGTGCTGGTTCTTACCGAGGAAGAAGGTGTTGCTTGGTGGTTGGACCAAGTAGGTTTGGTCGCAACATGATCCGGCCAGGAAAAGAGACAGGGAAAAGAAATGAGATGGCAAACAAGGAAATGAAAGAAATGGAAATACGAAGACTTGGCCAATTTCTGGTATTTTTCTAAGAACATTCTTGTGTGATAATGGACAAAATCTGATACTTTCTATAGAATTCAAAGGGGCTTTTGAATTTGATTTCAGTTTTTAGGGTTTATATCTCATGTAACATTTCAAAAGGAAATGCTTTTAAGTAAATCTTACTTTATTTGATTCTTTCGCTTTGGCAACTTATGTTTCTAGGGTTTATGTATTTAGGGTTTTCGTTTGTCATTACTTGTGCCGACAAAAATAAATGCCATTCGAACAATTCTCAAAACACAATCAAGGCAAAATGAAATAACACACAAAAGTTTTAAAAATCTCATATTTTTATATTCTGTATTTTGGGATGTTACAATTGCATATCCAAAGGTTTAATACTTCATATTGGCCCAATGATTTTGCAGAAACAGGGGTAAACAAACAAAGGAGGTTAATACCTTAATTAAAAGTCCCCCGAGTTAAACATACCAACATTATACATTGTTCGGAACTGGCACTCCACTGCTAATTAACAACAAACTAATTAATTATCACACTAAATAGGAAATTAACAAATAAAACAGAAAATGAAATTGAGTAGCCAACTAAATTGCATCTTCCATCATCCTTCTAAACTCCATGAAGCTGATCCTCCCATCTCCAACCTCATCGAAGGCACAGATCATCCTCATGCAGTCCTCGTACCTCGCCCCTTCTGCGAACCCTAGCCTCCTCATCAGGGGCGGATCCACCGTCCTCCCCGCCCGGCGATTGCTCGGCTTGCCGGTCACCGGCAACGCTGCAGCTCACCTGCGCGCTCGATGGCCGGGCTCCTCTCTGCACCAGCCCCGGAGGTTCAGAACGGCGGAAGTTCAGAAGAGTTCAGAGACGGAGGAAGAAGATGAAGTCCTGTCAGTTTATGATGAGTGAACGGCGGAGATCTCAGGATACCCCTTTGGTGGAAAATCAATGGACAAGAATAGTCTTATTCTTTACCGTTTACATAAGTTAGTTTTCTTACTGTGAACACTAAAGTAAACTTGTCTCATAATTGCTTTACCCTTATGACTTTGTAATCCTTTTCTAGAACACGCCCAACTGTTCACCCTTGGATGTCAACATGAATTAGCAATGATAGTGATAAGCCTTGTCGCTTATCACAAATGCAAGTCGCAATGTGAAACCAGACTTTGGTGTACAAATAGAAGGAGTGCGATACAAATAGACTTAGGTGTTAAAAACAAGTGGTAGCATGGTCCATTATGAACATTTACATGTGTGATTTATCGACTGCTTTTTTTACTTTAAAACTATTGTGGATTTACATAATGTGTAATTGTGTATTCGAATATCCGATGCTTACAGTTCTCAATAGACCATAATTAGATACTTAGCTTATGGCTTGCCTGGGTCTTTATAAAATTCTGGCCCGCCATCGCTCCTCATCACGCTCCACACCCGCGCACATATGAACCCGCCCTCATTGCGATCGAACACGAAGAAGGCCTCTTCCGCCTCGCCCTCTTGCCGTCCATCAACTCATCCACAGCGTCCACTATCGTATTGCACCTTGGGCACTCTACCATCCCGCCGCACCTCTATTGGCCGGTGAGGCCCAGCCTCGCCACGACAGTCGCCGCATCAATTTCGGCCGAATTTTTCAAGTTAAAATTTGAATTTTTTATAAAATTAAAACAAAAAATACAAACAAAAAATAGTGCAAAGCCAAAGTTCAAACCCACAACCTCCCTCTCCAAGGCTAAGGGTGTTTCCACTCTACACGACGTTCATGTGCTTGCACATGGTACAAAATTCCTTTATATTTGACCCAAAAACCTAGTAAATTCGTTTTTTTGCCGTTGGAAATTTTGCTAGGGGTCCAGTAGAACTATTTTCACCGATTTTCGGTGAAAATCAGCTGAAATTTTAAACCCTGCCCTCCACCGGCCGGTTGCACAGGCGGAGGGTTGTCTAGAGGATCACAGACTCGACGATGCTCAAGAATCTCCCGGTCTTTCTGCTTGCCGAGATGACGTCTATGATCAATGGCCCCAAGATCAACATGAGCAGAGATGACACCAACGCAATCAGGACGTTGTGATCCACCATCATCGTTCACATGGTCGTGTGGTTGCAGCAAATTAAACACAGATGAAATCGATCTAAGACGTACCTTAGAACAGTGGTTCGAAGGAACTTTTTGACGCATAGGCGTCGGTGTGAATATACAGATGATCCGAGAAAGGCATTGAAGAAGCTTGCATCATTTCGGAGAAATTCAGAGGAAGATGGATATCTTCTTTATTGTTTTTTCTTGTTCTTTTGTGTATTGATATTGGAGATCGATGTCTTTTTTTTTTTCCTTCTTGAAACTCGAGATGATGACTTCAGCCATGCGTCACTTCAAATACAAATGCTATGGTTGCTAGCCTGACACTGAAGCTTCCCGGAAATTTCTCATATATATGTAGGACGAAACCGAAGGTTCGTTCATTATCTCCAAGATGGAAAACGATATATATGAAAATTAATGCTACAACCAAAAATAAATGGCCACATCTCCTGTTGATATTACATCCTACCACGAGCGAATGAAAACCCTTGCGAAATTTAGTAAGTAAACTCATTTATTAATAATGTGCCTTCTGGGTCCTGCTTGTGGATGCAGTCCTAATTTTAATCCGCGGTTATAAGATTCTACAGTAGAACTATGTTGGTGGATAAAAGCAACCTTCATTTTGTTAATATAAATATACGGCATCATGTCTGGGAAGCCTAGGTAGCACTATGTGGTTTTACACAAGTTTAGGGCTTATGCTGCCATGATACTATAGATATATGTATCATCAGTGGTGTATAACTCCACATATTAGTAGCAGTGCACTAACCTTTTGGGATTGTCTGCTAGCTTATATGTACAGTGTGCTTTACCTAGAGGATCATTTAGTAAAAATGGATTTGCAGAGAGCCCATAATGGAAATATTAACTCAAAATGAAATGGTGTAAAATGAGCTATCTTATCAAGGTTCAAAACAGAAGGTCTCCTTCCCCTAGTTTCAAAACAGCAATGGAGTCTTGGTCCTCTTGTCCCTGGCTTGTAGAACTCCATAAATAAAATGAGAAAAAAAGGAAAAGAAAGAAGAAATTTCCATGGAAATCGTTGTAAACTTGTAAGGAATGTTATTACTAAAAAAACTGGGCTGGAAATGGACTCGGTCCAAGTTTGTTGGCCCAAATCCAGAGTCTTCTTGTCCCTTCACAGTGGACAGCCAGCCGATTTGTGTGTTCAGATTTCAGTCTCCAGTAGTCAACTTAAAAGATCAAGGAATTTAGACCTCTTCTTCTCATGCTCCAATTCAACCAGCTTAAGCAAACCTCTATACATATTGTGACCATAGTGGAGTAGTTACTGTGTGTACATATATACAAAGATGCCTACAAAGATTCCTAGCATGATGGTCAATTTTAGAGAACTGTTGGACCAAAGTAACATAAGCTACCTACAAAATCATGATTACCTCTTTGAAGAATCATGCGTGTGAACTTTCTTGACGAACTGAGGTACCAGAGTGGCTAATTTCATTTCTTGCTAAATTAAGTCAATTGGTCAGATCAAAAGATTGCATTGTACCATGTCATTGCCGGCCAAGCGGCAGATACTTGATCACCATGAAGTTTGTGGGAGATAAGAAGCAAAACTGATTCAAGAACCTTGACAAAGAAAAAAGATCCAAGAACAATGCTAACAGGTCAAATTAATCCTGCATGGCTCATGGTTTCATACATTCTTATTCACATGATGAAGATACCTGATACCTACAGAACCATATACAGCGTACCTGTGTAACATTTCAAACAATCTGTTCCCTCACCTTGCACTTGTGCCTAGGCTTTTTACTTTGGCTTAATTAAGCAGCTGACTATTGTTGTATCTAAGCCATTGCCAATTGATTGTTGCACACTCCACTGATGTCTCAACGTGGTTACAGAATCGATGCATTATGTAACCATTAAAAATGACGGGAAAAAAAAAGAGAGAACAAATGCACTAACAAATTAACAATGACATGCAAAACCCCAGGAAGATCTTGCAATAATACATGGCGTTCTACAATCAGTAAAATTTGGATGGTTGGTCTTAACAAGAGTAGATAAAGTACACTACAAAGAACATAGTAACATGCATTATCCCTTCGCAGAAGATGCCTAAAGACTAGTTATTCCAATAAAATCCGGTACATTGCCAACGCTTTGTGCAATAAATACTCTCTTTTGCATTCTAACCCGAAGGTCACTTATTCCATGGTGACTGGAACACCAAATATGCTCTGCTGCTTCATAATGCCTAAACAATAAACTGCTTCTGTTGATAAGACAATTCAGTCATCAGAATGGAAACTCGGAAATACATTTGGAGAGTGATGATCTAGCATTAATCATCACTTCATCAGGGATCTACAGGTACATGTGAAAGAAAGATTCAGCATTTATTGTGTTGAGCCTTATGCAAATTTCATAAAAACAAACAAGGAAAATAAGCTGGGTGATTAAAATGCTGTGAGATGGGCAAAACATTAAGAAAGGTTCTAAAGATTTTCCATGGTATAAATTATAAAACAATATCACATCTGGTGCTTTTTGTCATACTATTTGTGTACTATGCTTCACTATTTGGTAGTAGTATTCATACGGACAAATATTTCTATATGTTTCAAGTTTATGTTTACACAAAGCTAAGACACAGTTTAAAAATTGCAAATTCCTATATACCAACCAAGTTTGCCAAATTGGACGCTTGTGTCAGCATAAGAATAAGATGCAACTTTAGAGTATATACAATAGTATATACAACTATTGTCTATAGCACCCTCCATATCATCTATAGACAGCTGTTGTGGACTCCTTTATTGGACGAACATACCAGCACCGCAATAAAGCTTCCAGGATGCTGCCAGCAGGAGTCCAGGCGGGACAGTAGCTTTGGCAGCATTGCAAGATTTCGAAGAGATAGAATTAGGAAAGAGTTTTAGGAAATCAATTACTGATACATTGAGTTTTGGTAGTTTCGTTAGGTAGAGTTCTAGTCGGTTTTCCAGTGTAAGCCTATAGTCTCTATAAAAGAGACTCGGTAGTTTAGAGATTTGTCAAGCAATAACAAAATTTTCTAGCTTTAACTCGTAGTTCAGAGCCTCTTGCTGGCTAGGACGAGACCTGCTGCTTAACGCGACATACCTCGCTACCCTCTCCGTTCTAATCCAGCGCCTCGCGAACAGCTTCTTCCCCCTCTCGACACCACCCGCAAGTCAGTCCATATAAACTTGGTATCAGCTTCAGGTTCTACACCCGTTAACATGGGAGACGCAAAGCTTCTGGAGGAGGTGCTCAAGAGGATGGAAGACAGGATGTCTGGGAAGATTGGTTCCATGCTGACTGAGCTTGGCGACTTGAAGATCCAGCAAACAGCGAACAACATCGCTATCGCCTGGCTGGAAAAGACTGATCCTAGCATGCGGCTTGAGCCCAAAGGTGTTCCACCAGGGCAGCGTGCAAGTTTGGACGATCCGGGAGACAAACGCCGAGCAACACCCCGATATCACCGTCTCACTTTTCCCACCTTTGATGGGGAAGAGGATCCCCTTCCGTGGCTCAATAGATGTGAGCAGTTTTTCCGAGGCCAGAGAACGCTTGAAGAGAAAGTTTGGTTGGCGCCTTATCACATGACGAGCATGTGCAACAGTGGTATTACTAGCTCGAACGTGATGAAGGACGACCATGGGGACGACCGTTTACTGTTCGAACGGATCACTATAGCTTAAAGTTTCTCCTTGATCAGCAGCTTCCAACGATTCCTCAACATCAGTGGGTCAGCAAGTTGTTCGGGTATGATTTTTTGGTGGAATATCGACTAGGCGCACAAAGGCCCGCTTGGAATGGCTTCGCTTCCGCTTTCCAGAAAAGCTGAAAGCCGCTACAAACGACGCTTTTCGCAGCCGCTTCGCCGGCCGAGTCGATCAACGGGAAAGCCAAAGCCTGGCTACCCTTCAGCAGCCTTCCCACCATCCCTTCGAGTTTACCCTTGAGTTCATAATTATTTACCCGCATCTTGCCATTGCATAAAACCCCCCAACCCACTGAACCCTAACCCTAATCCCCGCGCCCCTCTCCCCCTTCCTCCCGACGCCTTCCTCCTCCCGCGTTGGCCAACCCACCCTCCTCCTCCCCCATGCTCCGCCGCCTCCTCCCCATGCCCTTCCTCCTCCGCGTGCGGCCCCGCCTCCTCCCCACTCACCTCTTCCTCCCCAGTCGTGGCCCACCTCCTCCCTCCTCCCCCACTGCCGCGCCACCACGTCCTCCTCCCCCGCGCTGCGAGGATCCAGATCTGGATCCGAGAGGTGCTTGCTTGCTTCTTCACAAAGGTCGGGCGGGAGCCATGGCGGCGGCAAGCGCCGGCTGCTCGCCACCACTCTACCTCCCCGCCGCTCCTCCCTACCCCGCCCTCCTCGACCACCTCCTCCCTCTACCCCGCCCCTCCCGCCACCTCCTTCCCTCTACCTGCGGCGCCACCTCCACTCTGTGGTTGAATTCTTTCAATTGTTCATTGTCCAATTGTTCATTGTTCATTTCTTGACAGTGTCATGTGATTGTGAGTCATGAATAATAGTGCTATGCTCATTGTGATTATTTTATCCGAGTTATGTTCCATGATCCGAGAAGGCTAGTTTGTTACTTTGTTGGCTTGGTGCATGGAACAATTTATTAATATCAACAAACTTGGGTAAAGGATCTTTAGATGTCTGCTTTGACACATTAAAGAGTACCCATGCTCTAGGTTTGATTGCTATTATACTTGAAAGGGCACCAGAGTTTGTCCGGCATCTTATAAAGTTTGCAATATACTTGATTAATCAAAGGAATGAGTAATAGAAGGGCTAAAGCCAAGCTATTATTTCATATTTCTTCTTCTTGAAATGTGAGTCTTACAATTGGTTTGGTTGATGCTTGAATTTTTGTTGATTGAGATGGTCCGACCATTCCTTACATTTTTAGTACGTGAAAATTCATTCATTTATATACATAATGAGGCTCCCTTACTTGAAATGTAATTCATTCATGTTGTAATGAGGCTCCTTACTTGAAATGTAATTCATTCATGTTGTCATGTGGGTTAGGAACAGTAATATGTAATGTGGCTTCCTTACTGATGCTATATGCATAGAAAGAGCTTTCTTCTGAGATGCATTTGAACTGCTATTTTTCTAGGGCCACTGGTGCCTAATCAGAAGCGATGGATCATGTGTGTGAGCATGAATGTGCAGATCCTCAGTGATGTCGTATTTCCATGTGCAGAATGATCTTCACTGCTGTACTTTGCTGAATTAGATAGCTGAGCTAGTAATTTTCCTAGTTGTACTTTGCATTGCTAGTATGAATTTGTCAATGGTCATTCTTTGGCACTGAGTCTCATTTATTTTGTTCTATTAGAAACTTTAGCATTTGCTAATTCTTTTGTTGGTAAGCTGGCCCTGCATTCCAACTGATGTTCTAATGTTTCCTTCTACTGATCATTGCAACAAATTTCATAGAAAATAACTACTGGTTCTACATTAGTACATTCATTCTCCCAGCATTTTGACATCTCATATCTACCATCTCACATCTCATACCTTCATTCTATCATTGTTAACTGAAATAAAAACCATGGTTACGTAGTTACAGTAGGAATGAATAACTAATCACTCTTTCTAGGTAAAGCAAATGTACCATCAAGCTAACAGATTTTTCTTCATAGTGCTAGAAGAATTTGTGTTACTAAATGATATATGAAGTTCACTCTAGTGTTGTGGGATCTTTAATACTAGCAATGAAGATTAATTTCACATCATATTGCAACGTTTAGGAGCTTGAGTTATGGTTTGTGGTGGCCGGTGGTATTCACCTGGAGATAGTTAACTAGCAATAATTTTGTAGTATCATTTCTATTCAGCTACCATAATCGTTGTACTGATTTTCTTTGTTATTTCTTTATTTTTGGGTATGTGTGAGGGTGAGGGTGCCTAACACAATGATGCCGCCCCAACCTCGGAAAAAAGTGGAGGGGTGAATTATTTATGTAATAATTGTTTGTATTCATTATTCACTGTAATAATTGTGTGTAATAATTATTTATATAATAATTATTCGTAATAATTATTTGTTGTAATAAATGTTGATTGTAATAATTGTTATTAAATACGCTAATTGTGGTTTATTGCATTGTTTACGGTATATTGTCGTTAATCACGGTTAATTGTGGTAGTTGTCGTTTACTGCGGTAGTTCTCGTCAATTGCGATAGTTGTCGTCAATTGCGTTAGTCGTCGTTAAATGTTGTTAAATATGGTCAAATGTCGTAAAATGTTGTTAATAGCGTTAAACGGCATCAAACAAGCCATTACTGTCCTCAGGGGCATTTTCGACATTTTTTATCTCGGAAGCTGCAGCCAGTCTATCTAAAAACCAGACAACCAAAACAAATCAGAAAAACCTAGCCGTTCACCGTGGCGGAAAAGCCTGCAAAGACAAAGACAAACTAAGCCGCTTTTAGAAAAAGCCACTGCTTCCAAACACCCCAAAATGCAATGCCGATGCACTATCCAGACGTGATGAGGAGGTTGTGTTGCATGCTTTGTCCGCCCTCATTTTTCTTGGTTTGATAAATTGCACAAGGAGCTGGCGAAATACCATCCATGGTCGAATTGTGTTCTCGTGACACGGATGGCAAGGAGGACAAAGTTTCGTCGAGGTCGACAATCTAATGATCCCTACAACCCGCAAGTCACCCATATCATAGCACTAAAAACAGCTCCTACAATGGGTTGTCTTTTTATATGTCAATATAGACAGCTCCTCCATGTACAATGTGTCATGTTTCCCGTGTTACAGTTGATTACTACGTGAGAGAAGGTACAATTCTCTATGTTCTCCCTCTCTCATTTACATTATCTCGTGTCCTACGTAGCAAAAGTTATAGATAGCTGGCATCACACTATTGTACATACTCTTACAGGTAACACGGGGCTAAATCACATTTCCAAAGTGAACATTCATAGGGAATATAAAGAAGCAGCCTTTAACTCCCAAGTCTTGAGTTTTAACTTCCCAAAAGAGTGCAAACAAGAACCAGCTATAACCAACTTTCATTTTTCCCAAAGGCACCAAAATAGTAACACTTCATTGGAATATTTCAATCTATCTAAATCCCAAGAAGGGGCACATTTAACCCTTCAAATCAAAAGTATCACACCTCTACTAGCACATGAACTCCATAAGATAACGCAACATATGCTACGCAGTCACATTTTCATAGCATGAGATTTTCAGGAATAAATCAGAAATCACTAACCTTGTAATGGCAAATTATGCTTCAGTGCTTTCCTTATAGGGTTGGTTATTTAGCCAAAGGAACCTCTGCACTTATGAGACCAACATAAGCAATTTTAGACTTCC
Source organism: Ampelocalamus luodianensis (assembly GCA_036346255.1). Classification (NCBI taxonomy): domain Eukaryota; kingdom Viridiplantae; phylum Streptophyta; class Magnoliopsida; order Poales; family Poaceae; genus Ampelocalamus; species Ampelocalamus luodianensis. The sequence goes on along the minus strand of JAYEVH010000302.1, from coordinate 16,754 downwards.
GACACCCAGAATTGATTCCCAGTTGAGCATTACCTTGGCTCTGACCATAATCATATGTAAGCTCTGTCATTGGAGGAATATGCTTAATAGCAAAGAATGCGATATGTGGATATCCCTCGTCACCATGATCATACAAAACTGGTTGCCAAAAAACATTAGGTGAGCAGCTGTGGTTCATAAAGCGAGCTATGTTGCCAGTTCGTTTTGCACTAATGATTATTGGCAGTTGCCTAGAGGTCTCATTTAAGTCAGAAAGACTAGGTTCACCCAGTAATTCTGGTGCATAGTTCCATCTTAAATTCTGCTCAGTAGGAGTTGTCTCAAAGATGTAATCATCTTCTCCATTCACACTATTTTTGTCAACAATTTCACCTGCATATTCACAGATTAACGTGCCTGCTCGAATTGGATCCCAACTACGAAGGCCCCAACCTCGGTCTCCCGTCTTAAACACTTCAAAGTGGATCTGGGTACCTTTCTGTACAACTCGGTTCCGGCAATTATGTGAACAAGTGCATGAATCATTACACTCATATAACATAGGCATCCGCTAACAAGTATGCCTGAAGCACTGTAAGGAAGGTCACCAGCATTACGATGCACAAGAGCAGTTGTTATCACCAGGAGGCACACACTTGTGCATTTGCAGCCTTGCATCTTTCTCAATGAGCTCAGAGAACTCCCGTAGTTCAGTTTAGTTGTATAAGTGAAGTGGCTAGGCCTTTCTCATCGTCAACCTCATTTACAAGGCAAACAGGCTTATTTTCCACACCATATGATATGTCGCAATATAACATGGTCCCTAGAGGATGGACTTTCCTCCATTTTTCAGTCTTCTTCCACACCGCAATGCCATCAGGTTGGCCAGGTTCCTGAGCAACTTGTGTTTGAACACGTTGAAACCAGATTTCCCTTTCTCCACCCAGGCCTCTCTGATCTTGTAAAGGCCATCATATATGTATATCTTACCAGTTGGACAAGTAAAATCTCTTACACTACGAATGACTCTAATTGGATTACCTCTATGCAAACTCCTCTCCAGTGCAAGATTACCTCTCTCAAGTTTTTGGTCATCCTTACCAGACATGCCCTGTCCAGTGTAAACCAGAACATCTGGATCATCTTCCATATTCTCATACACACCAGCTGACACAATACTAATAGCCACAGGGTCTTCCTCATCACCAAATTTAGCAGACATGTAGTCAATTCCCGCCATGCTCTGACTATTCAGACCTACCAGGCACATCTCGATTCTGAAGTAAAACATGTCACCAACCTCGACACCTGGAACCTCTCCAATCCTCTTGATCTTGTTGACACGAAGTTCAGCACTCATCATGATACTCCCAGCCTTCAAGTTATGCTGCTGCTTTGCTACTTGCTTCACCTCATCCAGCTGCATGAGCCTCCGCCGCAGTGCATCAAACATCATAAGTACATTATCTACAGATTCCCTAGGATCATCTGAAGACAAAGATGGCAGGTGCAGCAGGTTGGTGTCAATTTTCTTAGGTCGTCCTTGTTTTACTGTTATGTCACCGGTGTCATTGTCTATTGAGAGACCTGAATGACTTGAAGGAGTCGCCAAACCATCGGGCACACGCTTCGGCCGTCCCCTCTTCTTCTTACCATCTTCTGGTAAGGTGGCTGCAGAAGGTGTCTGCAAAATAGGCTCACTATCTTTTGAATGAATTGGAGGACCTGAAGTGTCTGAACTATCCTGCACACGCCTGGGTCGCCCCTTTCCTCGTAACAGATTCATGTACAGTGGATGTGGGAGGTGTCTGAAAACAGGTGTACTATCTGCTTGAGGAGCTGAAGGAGTTGGCAGGACAGAAATATCTTGCCCACGCCTGGGTCGTCCCCTCTTCCTCTTACTAGATTCCAATGTGGTAGCTGAAGGAGGCATCTGGAGAGCAACATTGTTACCTTCTGGAGGAGCTGGAGGAACTGAAGGAACCAAATGAACTGAAGGAACTGAAGGAACAGTAGTATCTTGCACATGCTTGGGCCTTCCCCTCTTCTTACCAGATTCCTGTGTTGCGGCTGCTGGAGGAGTTTGCAAGACAGGGGTGGCCATTGTGTTGTTTGCAGTACCATTAGCATGAGCGGCTCCATTCATATGGACCACATACAGCGGCTGCCTTTGGTTGGGATCTGCAGGAGCAGCCGGTGCTGCAAACATCGGTGGAACACCAGCAGGCATCCCCAGTTCGGTGCCTCCAGCATATGGTCCAAACGGGGTGACACAGACAAACGAAGATGAGTTTTGAGGGGTGAAAGTATGCAGCCCGAGCGGCGCAGGGAACATGGGAGTCAATGTGCGCAAGGGCTTGGCATCGACAACTGCTGCATCACTCAACGGAACTGAAGCCGTTTGCTGATTTCCAACCATTGTAAACCACTGGCTGATCTTTCGCCAAATCAAGATTTATGGCAGTATTTCCTTTGTATCTTCCTCTAAAGTCTACAATTGTTCGCAGGTCACACTTTAAAGAAAGCTGGAAAGGAAAAGGAAATCCATCAGTGTCTTCAGTCTACAATTGAGCAAGAACTGACAGATATGATTACTTAATCAGCATTTTTGGAATCCTCTGTGTTACTAACCAAGAAGCATTAACAGCAGATCTGGAAAAAAATACTAAAGCTTGACTGTTCTACACAGATTTCTAGCTCACTGAGTACTACAAAACAGATGCAACATCAATAGCATAATTTAGACCAAAAAAAAGAGACAATTTTATATTCTTCGAAGGAAGATTAAGTACCAATTCAAAATCACAAGACTGAAAGTTAATAAAACATCTAGTAATGACATAAAAATGTGCAAGACGTGGTTGCCAAGGAAAGTTACAAGAAGAACTGAGAGTTGCACAGATCTTGGAACTTATATAAGCAAGTAGGGGCAGACCCAAAGTAAAATGTTGTTGGGGACACCATGTAACTAAGTAACTACTCTCTCCAGTCTAAACTGAATGTTGCTTTGGTAAATGTGCCACCGATAAACTTTTTGAGCTTGTACCATTAATATATTTGTAAGTATCAAGATTGTGCATGAGAAAATGGCACAAGTATATTCATCATAAAAAATGCTATCATAATATTGTAATTTTATATGTTTTTCCTAATTTATAACAGTAAAAATAACGTCATTGTTGTGTATTGAGAACATGTAAAGGCAAAAATAACATTCTTTTTGGACTCAGAGAGAGTAATAGGTGCTGTTTATTTCTTAGCCTATACACGGCTGTCAGCTGAGACAACTCCATGTGAATATAACACGACGAATCAGTTTAACAAAAGAACTTATTTACAAGGACTTACATAAATGTTTGCTGTTTAAATTTTGTGGAAGCACGGGACTAAGATTAGAAAATAACTTCCATTTTTATAGCAACAAGTTGGGAAAATAGCAAATTTAACACATAACATTGATAACACCATGAAGGCTGAAGATCATTTTGCATGTAGACAATCAAAAGTAAAAAATGCTTAGTACCAATTGCATGCTATAAAATGCTTGGCCTGCTGGGAATAATAGTTGGTAATAACTAACAAAAATAAGATTACGGCAACCATGGATTATTAGATAAAAATAGGTTCATCAAACAGGGAAAACATGAGGATGACCATGTGTAGGAGCAGGCTGGCGGGGTAGGGAATTGGCAGGGGGTGGGTGGCCGGCACGTGGCCATTCGCTATGTGCTCACGTGGGGATGAAGGAGGGGGCAGGTATGCATTTTCTAGTGAAAGACCAATGTAGGTGTGTGTACCACACTTTTTTTGTTCGACTAAAAGGTGAACACACCTTAACTACCTGTTTCTTGTACACGGTGGACCCAAGGCCACACTAACCCCGTGGGTCTCTATGATGAAACTCAGTCAAGCAACTCACCTCGTTCACCGGAGTCAAATCGTCATACACCAGTGCGTGTTCTGCTTAGCTCGCATCTATAGCCTAGCATTTTGCTAAATTTGGCACAAGGTGTGCTTTGCTAATTAATTCCATTGCCCTATGTCTTTGTCACGCAAGGGATTCCAAGATGCTATGCAGCATGCTATTCACACGTGGATGGGCCTAGCAAAAAGCATTGTGTCTCTAGTCTCTACTACAAAACATTGGTCAGTGATCACTACTCACTAAAATTGGCGCAAGAACAGGCACCTGTGATGCCATACTCCTATCCTAAGATTAATAACACATCCAAGTAACTATACAAATGCATACAAGGCAGTGAGTCGTAGGATTGTGTTATGAGGTAATTGCAAAAGAAGCTCCATACAACTCTCGACAAGCTATTCTGTAGCATCTAACCCTGCTACATATTTCCTTTTGAAACAGCCCCCATAGCATGTTCTTTCGGACCAAAAACCGTGGTACATATTGAAAAAAGGGCTAAAACCAATGGTCACTGGCACATGCATTTGGCACTATCATCTCCAGCACCCGTCAAGCCAAATCCCAAAAAAAAAAATTGTAAAATAAACTGCTATTAGTAGTACTAGTTTAGGGAAATAGACACCCTAATACGATAAGCGCACTTGGACATGGGCGGATGCACCCGCACCTTGGCTAGTCCTGTCCTACACTCCTATCCTATGGGGGTCACAGCACGGGACCCCGCTGAGATCGATCTGATCTTGCGCGCAGCTACGAATCGAACCATGGATTGACGGATAATGGATTAGATTACTAGTCCACAACGGCAGCGAACAAATCGGCAACTAAATCCCACGAAGAAAGGTCTGATTTGGTTGCTCGCAGCTAGGGCTTACCAACAGCGAGCTCCGGAGGATCGCGATTCCAGAAGAGGGTAGGAGTGGAGGACGACGCCGACGGCTACGAGAGAGAGCTCCTCCGAGGTGGCGGGCGGGCGGGCGGGCGTGCTCCGGTGGAAGGAGGCGGCGCTGGCGGACAGAGTGAGAGAGAGGTTGTGTCGTACTGTTGTGCGAGACGAAGGGAAGGATCGAAGGGGAGAGCCGAGCCGGCAGGAGGCAGAGGGTACAGGTGGGTCGTGGACCAGGTTGGGCCTATCCGAGGTTCGGCCCGTGGACCCAGACGACTATGTTTTTTTTTTCCAAGATAGTATGGCATGTAGGAGTAGCTAGCTATTCAGCACATAAGCTAGCTTATTCTACGCTCCGCCCGCTCCGGCCGCAACATGGATCACGATGCCAGCACACGATCCTCACGTGCGACAATCCAGGTGCCCCTGCATAATCCACAGTAAAACCCGCACACCATCCTCTACCTCTTTCTTCGATCGCGGCGCATAACACGCGCCACGCTGCAATTGGCATTAATAATAATATGGGAGCCCACCAACCGGCAATAAAATATATTCCCTATCTTTCGTGTCGTGCGGATTTGTCTCCTGCACATCTCCATTGTATCCTGTTTTGACTCCATTAAGTTAACCCATCGTTTACTGTCGTGATGAACAGAGAACACCAGGTGTAATATTATGTAGGCTTAGAGACTAAGCAGGAAAAGAGGAAAGAGAGAGAGAGAGAGAAAGGAAAGCCGTGACCGAGTTGGTCACGATGTGGGTGCGAGGGTGCATACGTAACTGTGTTCATGTTGTTCGGGTCTTGGTTTCATGCGTGTCTATAAAGCCAAGGGCGCACATGTGTTGCCCTAGCTCCTGCCAAAGCCATCTCCTAGCCTCACCGTTGTTGCACGCCGTTGTCACCACATTGCCGCAGGCGCCACGCTGGCGCGGTCGCTGCGTAGCCTCACCACCGTCGTCGTGTGTGTTGCTGCGCCGCTCCCGTTGAGCGTTCTTTGCCAGGGCGGAGAAGGGGCGCGAGCCGGCCTCTCGTGAATTATGATTACCTTTCATTAAGGTATAAGATCATTTGAACTTTGTTATGAGTAAGTCCCTACTTATTCAATAATGTGATTAAGTAATAGTTAAAGTGAAACTAAAAGCCTAGGAGTTAATTTGTGGCTTGTGAACCCATCTTATGTAGCATCTAGATTCTATTTTCTTCCCAAATTTTCAAGCTAGTATTGAGTCTAATTTAGACCGCATTTAACGCATCATATTTCATCTCTCTCGCTTGTTCGACCTTAATCAAGCACTTCTTCCTTATATCTAGCTCCTATCGCACCGCCCATAACTCGTGAAGCGCATCTGCGTCGAACTCTACCAAACTCAACTTATCATCCATCATGTTCATGATTTGTGTTCTATTTCATTCTTTATATTAAAAATTTTCTTCTAAAAAAACTTCTATTTCTTTTGTAAATAGCTTAAAGTGTCTATATCGTGTTAGGATGATAACAAATTCATGTCTCGCTCGAGCTCTTGGCCACTTTATGGTCCAATCCTGGCTCCACCTGTGGTTGCTGCTGTGTTGCATGCGTGCTGAGACGCCGCGTCTAGCTCCTGTTCCTTATCGACCATGCGCCAAAGAAGTCGTGCCTAAGACATGCACGACCGCCGCTCTTCCTTTGCACCTCAAGCTGCCTCCCTGCTGCATGTGCATCGGTTCCCCATACCTGTCAGTCTCATGCAAGTCTGTGTTGCACCGATCATCCATGCGGACCATGCGTCAGCCTGCCCGTGTGTGCTACCGCTGCCGCTGCTGCATGCAGATGCTGCTTCCCAACCTGCATGCGACTTCTGTCGGCCGACGCAGCTGTGTCATAAGCTAGCTAGCTTTGTGCTGCCGCTGCATGCAACTGTTAACTGCCACGGTGAGGTTGTGTGTGTGCTGCACCGATCCAGAGGGCAAAGAAATTAAGAAGGGGCAAGCAGGGTAGACAATCAAGCAAGGAAGAGGAGGGGAGAAGGAATCAAGGAAGAAAAAAAGCAAGCCAGGAAGGAAAAAGAAAAGAAGAAGAAAGAAAGAGAAGGACAAGAGGAAGAAGGAAAATTAGGGTTTCGTGAACTGATCGTGTCTGTCGTCCGATTTTGAGAGGTAATGATCTAAAAATCCTTTTCATGATAGTAGATTGATGTTTATTTAAAAGTTTATGGTAGATCATTAGCGGGAATTGGTAATTTGGTGACATCCTGTTTCGTTAATTGTGTTCTAATGAGCTTTTGATGGAGTTTTCGGGTATCTATATCATGTTTCATAGTTTTGCCATGTTAGGAAAGTTCTAGGTCATTGTTTAAGCTTTTTATAGAGTGCAAGAACACCTATTTTGGTTGAGTAGATTAAAATTTATTATATTTGCAAGTTGGTTGTTCTATAAATCGTTATGATTGGACAGTGTTGTGGCAATTATTAGATTAAAATTACTACCTTCTAGAATTAGGGTTTTTGTATAACATGAAAGTTGTAGGTATTTACCTAGGTTTCCATAGAGTGCTAGCTCTCTAGATTTGGTTAAGCAGTGTAAACGTTACGGCTTCTGGAGCGCTATTGTCCAGAATCCCATCGCCGTTAATAGCAGTCGTGTAGATTGATTTATTCCATGAAGTAGATGGTTGAATTAAATAATGGTCATAACTAGGTTTAGTTAGATAATTCTCTATAGTTTGCAGATATTGAGTAAAAGTTATGGATGTTTGATCACCAAGATAGCGGGTGGGTTATCCGTGAAGAGGGGTTAATTGTGTCGGTTTGTGCGTAGGAGCTGTATTGAGTTGTTTGATGCTCGTATCGATGTGGCATGTTTTTAGGTGGATTATTGATTTTGTCCAGAGATTTTTGCTTTGAGTTCGTGTTGCCTTTGCATTGTTCTGACTTTCATGGCTAAAAGGCAAGTGCATGGTAGAGCCGTAGATATCAGTTTGTTTACCCTTGTCTAACAATTATATTACCATGACATTTATTTATGCTTTGATTATGCTTATTTAAATGTCATGACATTAATGATGATGGTATAAAAGGTCATTTCAACCGTGCGTGATAACCTCGTGGTATTTCAAACCCATAAAGACAGATTTGATTAGAAAACCGCCGTGATGACGTTTCAATCGCTCGTGATGACCCTTATCACGCATGCTTTTCAACCGTCTATGATAACCCTTATCACAAACGGTTCGTAATTCAGAACCGTCTGTGATAGTCAATTATCACAGATGGTTTGTAGCAAAAATTATCTGTGATATCACAGACGGTTTTTGCTACGAACCATCTGTGAAGGATATATGCAGGACAAAAAAATGGTGCGAATGCACCACGAAGCGCCCCCTCACCACCGGCGCAGTCAACGCCACCGCATGGTGTGCATTGTGTTCGCAACGTCAACTCCCACTCGCCGGCCTCCCCGGCTCCACCTGAACCACCACCTCTCCCCTGCTTAGAGGCCGATGGGAAGACCAGAAGCATGGCAAGGGAATACATTCCAAACCCTAGGAATAGTAGCAAAGAAATCAAACCAAGGAGAAAGGGGAATGGAGAGATTAATGAGAGGAATGAGCTCACCAGGGTCTTAGGGGCATTGATCTAGATGCGGCGAGGTCAGCCCTGGATGGAGACACGGCCGAGGTGCGTGGGCTCGAGGAGTGGAACCCGGCCTCCACAACGAGCTCGCCGCAGCACTATGGGATGGGATGAGAGGCGGGGACGGGAGCTCACCACAGTGCCTCCAGGATGGTCGATGGCAGGAGAGAAGAGACGGGGATGAGACGGGAGATGGAGGGATGTTAGGAGGGTGGTGCCTATTGTTCGATATTGAGGGAATGAACGAGCGAGATGGGGATCGTGGGAAGATGCCATGATTGATGACATGGCGGGAGCTCTGATCGGTGGTGGGTTATCGCGCACGGTTCATATTAAAACCGCTCGTGATAAGTATCTCTCTAATTTTACAATGACTTGAAATGCCTAACTCCCTGATTTTACCGTGACTTGAAATGCATCTCCCTGGTTTTACCATGACTTGAAATCACAGAGTCATGGTCTAATTTTACTATGACTTGAAATCACAGAATCACAAAATCAGGGAGTCATGCATTTCAAGTCACGGTAAAATCAGGAAGTTGGGTATTTCAAGTCATGGTAAAATCAGGGAGATAGGCATTTCAAGTCACGGTAAAATTAGGAGTTAGACATTTCAAGTCATGGTAAATTTATCACATGCGTTTTTAATACAAACCGTGCGTGATAAGATACTTACCATAGACGCTTTTAACAAAACCATCTCATGAAGTATTACGCATAATTCTTATTAAAAATCATCTCGTGATAATTGCAATTATCACGCATTTGTTCTTATTAAGAACTATCTGTGATTCTTTTTAAAAACCGTCTGTGATATTAGCTCATCTCAGACTATTCTTAGCGTATCCAATAACAGAGACGGTCGCGCTGGTAAAACCATGTGTGATGACCTTTAACATTGACAGTTTTAGAAAACCGTTTGTGATGAGGCGTCCAGAATTAGCCTTTTTGTAGTAGTGTGATGAAATGACCATGGTGATAACATGGTTACGATGATAAAATATCATGATAATGAATAATAGAAAATATTGAATCAATTGCATTCATCATGACAGGATTGCATGAGCCATGTCGGTGAGAAAGTCATGTAACTAGACTGGTGAGGTCGGTGAGAACATTATATGACTAATCCGAAGAGATCTAGATAAAATCCTACAAATGTAGGGACCTCGTCCTAACAAAGACGGGGAAGAGTAGTTCATCGACGGATGAACACTCCGCTATACTGGTATAAGCTGTGAGAGGTGCATGTGGACATGTTGCATAAATAAGCATTGCATACATGGAAGGTGACAACGATAGTTAGATTAAATGACTATGTGAAAGGATGATAATTGAATATGTGAATGATGGTGATAATTGTTAAATTGAATGATAACCTGATTGTTTATCGTTCTATTTTATACTTGATGAGTCTTAGACACACATTTACTTTGTTATTGCCTTTAGGTGGACAATGAAGGAGACATGCATGGGATGAAGTGGTACATATGCATCACATGCTATCAATCATTACACATATATTCTTTATTTAGTTTGCTTTTACTAAATCTAGAGATATGATACTTTCATTTAGAATTGATTATTAGATTAGTTAATCATTAGTTTAATGATTAGAACCTTGGTTGGTTTAATATTAGTTTGATTATATTATTTATTGCCATCCTATGTCCCCGGGAGCTTGTTTCCAACGTTTCTCGAGTGTGTGTGACTCAAGCGTTTCTTAGATGTAGATGACCTAAGCATTCTTAGCACGTGTAACCAAGCCGTGAAAGTTAATCATTTATGCATTTATATTGTTGTGTTGGTTGTTATATGACCCGATGTGATGTTTTATTCCATGCATTACTTGCTGGAATTATTGATAATAATGGTTTAAATTGTTAGTGAGAATGATTTTGTTGACATTTTGGGCTCAAAGATTGGGCCGGTGTTACAAGGATCGCATATGTTATTTCATTGCTCGATATGGATCATATCAGAACGGCACGTAATATTAATGGCCATTGTATGTTGGATATTATCGTATGTATATAAAGGTTTTACAACATTTGGAATTATCCATTACTATGTATCCAAACATGACCGTATATATGGAATGAATTTGATTTATTGCTTTGTATATGCTCTCTTACTGTAAATGGTGTGTAATATTACTAAAGCTATGTTGCTACGTATTTGCAAGGTTTTGTTGCATTGAGGGTAGTCGTTTTACTATTGTACTATGTGTTATTTATCGCATTTATTTACATATTTTATCGTGTGACGTGTTGCAACTAAGTACAAATATTCCAACAATAAAAACACTATATTATGAACCTTTTACTGTATAATTAAGTGAATCTTACTGGATAGTTACACAAACGTTTACTAGAATGTTCAAAAACAAAATTATACTTTGACATGTTGTGTACTTCTCCGAGATATCGTGGAGAGGCCTTACATTGTTGACCGCGTGGAATGCAAGTAGAACATCACCACCGGTACTGCTCCCTTCTCCGACATACGGTGTGAGATCGTTATGTAAATTATTCTACATTCAAGAATATATTATCGAATAAATGTATGACGTTACTACTTACTGGTTCGATCATGGTGCGCAACTCCTATCCTTCACCGTCGTAAAACTCAAGGAATTTAATGGCGAAGAACGTGCAGTCATTCTCTAGAACCTACTTCGAGGTGTTCGATTTAACCAACTTCCATTTAACACGACTTGTGAACTTGCTGCCGGTCACGGCTTTGAGGGCATCACTTAGATGGTTGGCGATCTTCTTGCTGGCTTCACCACGGTGATTAGCCGGGTCGGTGCATTTTTTCTTGTAGTCATTGGAGTCAGCACGTTGACGTGCTATGTACTATATCGGCAAAGATCGACCAATGCACGCAGTGCGAACGGAAGAAAGATCTACAAATATGAATCGATGTGCATGAAAAGGACGCCTGATTAGACAAATGTAATTTTACTAGGAGAACAAGTGCGATTTACAGGAATAACAAATCTAGTTTGTCGACAAATGCAATTTCATCGAAGACGAAAATCCAATATACCGAAAAGACCAAAATGCAAAATTACTGGAAGGCATACGCAATTTTATCGAAGCCAATTTCAATTTTATCGAAGGCGATGCAAATTTCATCGCAACGATCGAATGCTATCTTGCCGGAAGGCATAGGCAAAATTTACTCACCAATTTCACGTGCATAATGTCCACCCCGCTGATTTGTTCCTCATCATGCTAACGGCTTGAACGCTATTGAATCGCTCATTTTTACATATTCTTCAATGTTTAGTAGTCTCTGATAACGAATCGTGTCGTTTGTTACAGATACAACGTGTTGATTTACTAGTATCACCGTAACATTTACTATAATGCATTCTCGTTGGGATGAGAGAGAAAATGTATCATCAATTCAATCGGAGATATGTCCTATACCCAAGGCTCTTTGGCCTCATATCCGCGTTGTCTTGGCGCAACCTCTAATGAACTAAGACATGAACATGTCTTCAATCATCCTGCTTATCCTTGAACGACTCTACCATGTCTTTGCCGGTGGCGCGATGATGCCGCCTTGGGACTAGAGCAAATACATGATGTAGTCCTAGTGGACAACAAAAAAAGGAAAGGAAAAATGGGCGATGGTGAGTCACAGCAAAAGTCACTAAGGATAGCAGAAAATCATGCTTGTACAGGAAGTAAAAGAGGAACGAGGGTGAGTCACATTAAAAGACATTGATGCTAACAGTAAAGCACATATCTATGGAAGATAAAAGGTTATCTGGACTATAGCAAATACTAGATGTAGTCCAAATGGATAAAACAGGTGAGGAATCACAAGAAAACACGGAGTCCCCTCCCCGATGTAACACCCTAGCCCTCATGAGCCTAGAATACTACTAAAGAAATCATAACATAATTAAAATAAACTAAGATTTTCCTCCACAATTCAGCAGAATGTCATTTGAAACTTTTATCATTTGAGGAGATTAATCTGACAGCAATTCTAAGTACAATAATACGGTAACAGTCTTAAAGATAACAATCATAAAGATTACCGTGGAGTCCATCTGACTCTTATTACAAATAATCAGAAACACCTCGAAGGGTGGACATAAAAACTGAAATATTATGTTCTAGGATTCTCCAAATACTCACTCAATATTGGAACATACCACTGCTATGCACTCGCAGAAAGACTCCGAGATGGTTCTAGCGATATGCTAACTTCAATTCCCATAGTCGTTGAAAACAACCCAATGTACCTTGGGCCTACTTCTCCTTTGGAATCAAAACACATAACATGCACATAAAACACAGGACTCTTGTCCCAAGTTCTCAATCGATCACTTCATATTAACAAGGTGCACCTCCTTTAACCAGGAACACACAATAGAATCCCTTTTTAAATCATGATAAAAAGGTTTGAAATTCAATTATAGTTATAAAGATTGAACAGAGTATTACATTCTACCCCCCTTAAACAGATTCACCACTAATCCTCACACGATCTACACGAAAGAAAACCACAACTAAAAATCAACAACTAATACACGTAACCACCGTGAACAAATCCGATATTGATCGCGCATGCGAGACTCCAACTCCCAAGTGGCCTCTCTCTCTCTCTCGGACTGATGAGACCAAAGCACCTTGACATACTTCAAAGTTTTGTTCCTCAGAACTCGTTCTGACTCTTCTAGAATTTGCACTGGCTGGGATTTGAATGTAAGATCTTGTTCAATGATCAATGGCTCTAACTGGATCACATGCTCTGGATCTCTCAAACCGAAAGAATGACCACACTTATTTAGAGAGACTCTACTAATCCACAAAAGGATTATCTAGTCCACTCCTATACCAAAGGAATTATTTTGACAGATGACTCCTAATGCATCTCAAAATAGATCTCACACACAATCACATCACCTCAATCCTTTAAGAACAAACAATTTGGAATTCACATCACACACTCTCATGTACTACATCAAAAGGGTTCTATCAATGATCATCTTATTGTTCGGAATCCACCCTTATTCCACTTCTTCTATACATAATCATTGAGCGACTAAAGTTCTAGCATAAAAATACAAAGCCCAAATTCAACCTCCAAATCTCCTACAATGAATTTCTGGTATGATTGATAGGAAATCCTCAAATTCATTTACTAAAATTTTACACAGCTCAACAATAACCCCAGTCATTAATATCAACTATCATCACACATAACAATCATAATAATCAAATCATAAGCATTCATAATCAATTCATATCAGCAATCATCAATACGATATAACGGAAACATAAATGCAATGATTTGCCCATTCCCATCCTACTGTGCACCAGTGTGTCAAATTTTTAAGTTGATTAGCAATTAGCAATTTTTAATTAATCTATTCACAACGGATCTAAAGCCCGCTCTGATACCAACTATAACACCCTTGTAGCCATGAGATTGGAATGCTACTAAAGAAATCATAACATAATTAAAATAAACTAAAATTTTCCTCTACAATTCAAATAGATCTCATTTGAAACTTTTATCATTTGAGGAGATTAATCTGACAGCAATTCTAAGTACGATAATAGGTAATAGTCTTAAAGATAACAATCATAAAGATTACCGTGGAGTCCATCCGACTCTTATTACAAATAATCGTAAACACCTCAAGGTTGGACATAAAAACTAAAATATTATGTTCTAGGATTCTCCAAATACTCACTCAAAGATCGGAACATACCACGCCAGTATTCGCGTATGGACCCGAGACGGTTCTAGCGATACGCTAACTCAGATTCCAATGCATTTGAAAACAACCCAATGTACCTTGGGCCTACTTCTCCTTTGGAACCAAAACACATAACATGCACATAACACACATAACTCTTGTCCCAAGTTCTCAATCGATCTCTTTATATTAACAAGGAGCACATCCTTTAACCAGAACACACAATGCACTATCTTTTAAATCCCGATAAAAGGTTTGAAATTCAATTATAGTTCTAAAGATTGAACAGGTATTACACCCGAGCAAAATGCTTCAACCCAGTGAGCTCGTTGGTTCCTATGGCCAGGACACATCGCACGCCCCCGCCACCACACGGAGCCCGAGTACGACTTCACAAACGGGGCGTGATTGGGATGCTCACCCCCCGCAAAAACACAAAGCACCATGTTGTTGGGGTATATCCCGCCCATCAAGAAGCAGAGCAGTCTCTTCTCTCGAGGCCTTCGAGGTTGAACTTGAGGAGTCCATCAAAGCCAAGGCTCAAAACCTCATTCATCTGGTCTATTGTCACTTGCCAATGGTCAAGATGACGAGGGCGGGTGCACTGATGTAGGTCGATACGGTCCATTTCCTCTCGCGCACCGCTTGAAAAAAAATAGAACAGACGCCAAAATGATTGTAGTCGAGGCGCGATTAAATCATGATTTACTCAAGCGCGTGAAGAAACAATTACTAGAACTTGACTCAAATTTTAGTGCTATGAATATCATCACGCTAATCAGTGGTAGTAAATAAACAAATTACTAGAACTAGACTAAAGGATTTGCTACTATGAATTCATTGCTTTACTAGGCCTGGACTCGCTGTGGGCTCTGTGGAGGACGCCGTGGCAACGACGCCCTCTCACTCGATGACCTTCCTCTTCTTGCTCGGCTGTTTTTCCGAGAAATAATCGTGCGTGGATGCCGCGGCGGCGCACATTTGATCTTTGTGCTTCGGCAAGGTCGGCTGAGATGGGTCCACCAAAATTGCCAATGCCGACTAGCGGTCCTCTATGGAGATCTTCCTCACCATCGAGGATCTCACCGGATGTCCTCTTTACTACCACAAAGAAAAAATAGATCAAAACATCATGAGATTTACTACCACCTCGCTGCGTGACCGCGCCGCTCGCACCAACTCGACCCGGTGGTTCTCGCGCCGATGCGCGCCGCCGCGCATGGCCTTGAGCTGCCGTGCGAGGCCTTGAAGCCACGCTGCATGGCCCTCGCCACCCCGCCCACGCCGGCACGGCGCCTCCGCCATGCCGCTGCGGCGGCATCTTGCGCCGCCGCAAGCGCTTCCTCCCGCGCTTGACAACCGCCGATACGGCTCCTTCCTCCCGGTCGCCGCATGCTGCCGCAGCGAGCAACGATCAGATCGCCATGGCACCAAAGACGCGCCTTTGAGTGCTGCCGCCAGACGGCATCTCGCCGCCGCCGCCGCCCAAGACGACCATCCACCGGGCCAGACCGACCGCCTCCAAGACGGCACTTTTGTGCGCCGGCGCCTCCTCGTGGCTCCATTGAGTAGCCACCACTGGAAGGAATTGGGTAGGGAACTCTACCCGCCCCTTTAGACCGATCAAGTGAAGGCCCAAATGGGCCAAAGAAAGAAAGAAGGCCCAACAAGGAAATAAGGGGAGGGGTGGCCCAGCTGCAGAAAAAGAAACGAAAAAAGGGTCCAGCCGTGAAAAAAACAGGGGGGAGAGAAAACCAAAAAGAAAAGGAAATTTTTGCAAAAAGGCCCCTCGAAATTCTAATAATTTTGAGAACTTTTTCGCAAATAAGGACATTTTGCAAAAAAACCCCAGAGTTTCTGAAAACTACGCTGTAAATTTTCTTAGAACTGAAATGTTACGTGTTAACCCTCGAAGTTGCAGACCGCTAAAAATCATTTTTCCAAAGATAAATGACCTCGAGAATTCAATTTTTGAATTAATTTTTGCATTTGAAGCATATTTAACTTTGTTATTATTATTTCTATGCAATTTCGTATTGTATTTACTATTTTGATTATCTCGTGATTGTTTATATTGCTTTAATCACTAAAAATAGCAAGAATCATGAAAAATGCATTAAAAATACGAGATCACGAACCGAGTTCGATGAGCATTATAAGAATTTTGCAACCATCTTACGCAAATTACCAGCATAATCTTATGAATTTTTGGGTGAATATGAAGATGATCGCATCACGAACCAGAGTTCAAGAACCGACCAAGATGGTCGTAATTTGTATAGAATTTGTACCAGCTTCAATTTGTAAGGTAATCACGGATGAGCGTAAGATTGAGAAGACTCTCTCCACTTTTCACCCGAATGGTGCAATCCGCATGCAACCATCGCCAAGACGACTACATGAAGTATGCCGAATTAATTGTCACCATGCAAGTTGCAAAGCTCAAGATGATGTTCTAAGGAAGAACTACATCTCATAGCCACCTAATAGCAATATTGGCCATGAAGCTAATGCTAGTAGCTATAAGGTGATGGATCCTCTCACGAAGGAGAGGGACAAGAAGGGTAAGGTCATGGGTCATATATTATTGATGCATTTCACTCTAAGAAGAAGGACAAAT